>SKCR01001346.1:0-73139 GCA_019454045.1 Zanthoxylum bungeanum | reverse complement strand
TGTAGCCATGCTTTTGCTCTGTCTTTCAGGGAATATGGGAAAACTCTCAACCTCATAGCTTCTTCAGCTCCTCGGTTGTAATTGAACGTGCCGCAGACTTCCAGGAAGTTGCTGATGTGGGCATTAGGATCTTCAATTGCATTTCCCCCAAACTGAACTGTTTGCTGAATCATCTGAATGCAAGTTTTGATATCCCTGCATTTGCTGGTAAATGAGGAAGTACAATACATGAAATGAGGCCATCTACCACCGGAATGGTTCTGTCTCGAATGGGAATTGGTGGTGCAACCTCCAAAGGTTCAGGTTCCATGTTGACTAAAGCTTCTTGGCCTTCTCGCCTTTCCCTTCTCAACTATCTGATAGTTCTTTCAATTTCTGGGTCAAGCGGTCGGAATTCAAAGCTTCTGGTTTGTCTCATGAAGTTTCTTGAAAATCTGAAATACAAGAAAACAAAAACAATAAGTAAAAAGAAATTAGATACAAGTAAAGTATCTAACCCTCTTAATAAACTATAATAAAGATAAACTAAGTCCCCGGCAACGGCGCCAAAAACTTGACCGGCGTAAACACACACGTATAACGCAAGCGTACGTATCGTTCAAGTAGTTATAAAAGTATCGATCCCACGAGGACTTAAAACCTTTTTGTTATCAATTTATGGGCCAAATGCTTACCAGTATCTAACAAGTTGTTTGATTGTTTTGAAATGGCGATGATTCTAAATTTAAAGACAAATAACTAAAATTGCTTAAAAGTAGATTTTAAGGAAATTCAATATTAAAAACTATCCAGGGTTGTGATTTATTTCAATATTATTTAAAAGATGAAGTAGTTATCTTATAGTTGGGTAATATATCAATTTATTAACCTGGAACACTAACTTATGTAAAAGCCTCTTCCGATGGTCAATTACAAATACCTAGTATAATCCAATTGAACCATATTCCTATGACAACCAAATTACCTAGATTCATTAAGTCTAAGTTCCAATTATGGCTACCCCCGCCTAACAGGTATATTCCTATCCTGTAAGGAAATCTATTAAAAGGGTTATTTATCCTCAAGGAAGATCGTGAGCTATTGAGTCTAAGGTCAAACTTAAAATCCCTATGTCTAGTTCATTTTAAGTTTACCTAATCAATTTAATTAATGGCCAGTTAATTAAAGAGCTTTAAGATTAAGACTCAATAAATAAATCTTTTAAATTACCCAAACTATAATCTAACCTTATAAACCGGTTTAATTGAAATTCATCACAACCCTAGATAACTAATTTAGCTACGACACATAACTAGGGCTAAAAACTTAAAAGACTTAAAATAAAATTGCATAAAGTAAATGTAGTAAAATAAATGCTGAAAGTGAAATAAAATAAAATTGCTAAGGTAAAAAGGAATTACTTCTACTATATACTAATTAGATTTCTCCCATAATATAATATAAGCTTTGCAAAACATTTTCATCCAGCCATATATGCGGTATTTTGATTTAATTAGTTTAAAAACAACCAGCCATAAAGGCGGAATCATTTTAAAAATAACCAGCCATAAAGGCGGAATTTAAAATAAACCAGCCATAAAAGCGGAATATGAATTTTATTACCCACCGACCAATCTGGCGGTATCCTGATTAAGTCAATTTAAAACTTGAATATATTATAATTATGGGAGAATAATCTAAGAAGTAATAGTAAAAGAATTACCTTTTACCTTAACAGAGGGAAGTTACCTCCTCATAATGAGTAGTAAAAACTGTAAAATAAAGAAAGTAAATTATTATTATTACAGAACGTAATTAAAAATTACAAAATTTTATAAAAAGAAACTTAGAGAGAGAAGAACTCCCTAATTACATAGGAATTGGGAGAGGAAGTGGTACAACAAAAAATGAAATATCGAGCTCTATTTATAGGCGCGGATGAGGTTTGGCGTCGCGACGCCAAAGGGTTCCGCGTCGCGACGCCAGCTACAGTGACACGTGTCACGCTGTGATTCGACGGCTCAGATCTTATCCGATGACGTGGCACTGTTCATGACGTCATTGCTTACGTCATGATGACGTCACTGTCGGCAACTGTCGGCACCGTTGGATGGGTGACACGTGGCATCCGGCGCACGTTAGCAAGTCCGTTGTGATGGTGACACGTGGCACGGCGCATTTTAGCAAGTTGACCAATCAGATTTTGACACATGGCGACGGTGCATGTTAGAAGATCCGGTGTAGGTTAAGCGTCGCGGCGCGCAAGGTTCCTGCGTCGCGACGCGCCGAAGACAAAAATATCCCAGTTGGTGCATTTTTCTCCGGTTTTGTCCCAAATTGCCTCCAGTGCTGTCCAAACTTTATTTATCTGCAAAATAACAACAAAACATATCAAAACGTTCATAAATCTCGAGAAAAACAATACAAAACATTAGGTCAAATGAGTGGGAAATAGTGTATAAATACCACTCATCAGGTCTACTCGGTATTTTACTTTTTTTCAGACTTGTTATATTCTACTTCTCTATTCCAAGTTCTGGTGTCTTCTATATTATCTCACTCTATGTCTATGATTCTTACTATTATAGGTTTTTGGCATTTTCTTATCTATCTGCTTCTGTACCTCTATCTTCATTTACTTCTAATTGCTTAGATATCTATGTTCTATATTTATACTTCTCTTTCTAACTTTTCTTTCTCTTTCTATTTTCCTGGGTGGGTACTCTTGGAACTCACTATCTCTTTCTGTCCCTTTTATCTTTCTTTGTCTCTGGCTGTCTAATCATCTATACATTCTTTCTTGCTTCCTTATAGCTCTCTTATTCCATTCCCATGGGTAACTTTTCTTACATTTTTTGCTATCTGACTTCATAGCATTGTTTGTACTTCTAGTAATAGGCTGAATAACTTCAAAATGATTCCTAACTTGGATCTAGAGTGTAATTTTTCTCGAGAAGAATATTATTTGAATGATCTAAGAAAGCTTACTAACATGTTTATGGAACTTTGAGGACGTACTCGAGGATCAGATACTGGAGAGGTAGTGCCTTGCATACGAGCATCTCGGACATACTACGTATACAAAACCCCAATACTCTGTCCACTGCAGTCACTAACTCCCTAGACCATGCTCTGATACCATCTTTGTAACATCCCTGATCTAGGAGATGTTATCGGCAAGGGATAGACCATACTAACCCCATAAGCCTCTGACTTTCTAACCATAAACAGACACAACTATTTTTTCTTTAATTTACTTTATTATGTGTGAGACCGTAGCCCAATCTTAAAATCATTACATACAAACTCTACATCTGAATCTGATAACTCAATATCACACTTATACAACGACTGCCTCAAAGACAACGACTAATACAAAACTTTTAATTGGGTTTGACTGACTCACACTCTATCTGACTCTTACTTGGTGGACTTCAACCCTAGTGACTGCATCAGTATCCGTCCTCCCGAGCTCGTCCTCCGAGAATACCTAGAACCACAGAAAATTGGGAGTTGAGGGTTAGATCGTCATACGATCTAAGTGAGCGGATGAAAAACTGAAACACTAATATCAAATCACTTGATTTTAAAACCAAGACGCCAGTAGTAACGTTATATAAAAACTCTTTTTTGAAAATTGTGTCTGAAAATCTCCTTTGTAAAACTCAACTTTCTGAAATCTGCCTTTAAACCTCTGATTTCTGAAACCTATTTCTAAAATCTGATTTCTAAAAACCGTATACTGAAAATCTGGAATCTGAAAATCTGATTTATATATGAAAAACTTGACGTATGAGGGCGTTACATATCGCGGTCCCCTCATACGCCTATCTGGAGCCAGGAATGCAAATCCATGACTTTGAGGCGTTACGTATCGTCGTCCCCCAAAACATGCTACTCATGTCCCTGAAACTGGTGGTCTTGGGGAGTTAGGTATCGCCGTCCCCCAAGCCACAGAACTATAATTGGGGGTGTGGATCTATGCTACCCACCAAGCTCTGAAACTAGGGTATAAGGGCATTACGTATCGCCGTCCCCCTAACCCTGAACTAGGATCTGAGGGAGTTACGTATCGCTGTCCCCCCAGTCCTCTACATATGCACATGTTCTCTGTCCATCAATTTCATGTCTGTACAAGTTGCATATTGAGGTGGGCTTTTACCTCATGCCC
This sequence comes from Zanthoxylum bungeanum, assembly GCA_019454045.1. Lineage (NCBI taxonomy): Eukaryota > Viridiplantae > Streptophyta > Magnoliopsida > Sapindales > Rutaceae > Zanthoxylum > Zanthoxylum bungeanum. Next base: position 68,989 of record SKCR01001346.1, on the reverse strand, counting down.
CGAAAAAACATAAAAATCATACTTTGAATCTCAAAACTGTACAAAACATTTTCTGAAGAACATTTATTTTCTCAAACATAACTTTGCATGAAATGACTATAAAGAAAATCTTATGATGCCCTAAAGCGTAAAAATATAAGTCTGAAATAAAAATAACAAAATAAAAGTCAATTTAAAAGAAGAGTGTCTACTCAATGTTTTGGAATTCCGCTAGCCTTTTATCACTTTCTTTCGAAGAAGTGTGTTTCATGTGATGATTTATCATCCGATAAACTAGATTAGAATGGACTAAGAAACACATTACAGAATCAGATTAAAATTTCTTATTCACGTAAGCGTTTTCACTTTGAAGGTATTGAACATATATCACGATGTATCATGAACATACGAGTAGATATGGGACTTATAGGGTAGCTCCTAACGCTTTCGGGTGAAACTGAAATGGTGAAAAAATAATTTGGGCAAATATTTATCCATGCGTCGCGATGCAAGGCAGGGCCCATCACGACGCTGGCCATCCAGAGAGGTACCCAAATTTTTAATGTGCGCGTCGCGACGCACGATCTCTTCACGTCGTGACGCGTCTTGCACCAGAAGCGTTTCTGGAAAATTTTACAGATCATGTCGCGACGAGAGGCCATCCGCGTTGCGACGAACGACCAATTTTTGGTCTTAGACCCATTCTTTCATTCTTAACTTGTTCAATGTTTCCCCTCATACAATTCACACAAGAAAATGGCCTCAAAAACCAATCAAAACACCATCAATGAACAACATCTCAAAACCAAGTCATAACTAACCTAATATCTATTCCTAATCTCATTTCTAAAATCTAATAAATGGAGAATTTTCAATCAATTATTATTTTCTTATCACTAAACCTTCATAATCATCAATTTGCAACAACTCCATAATGTCATCATTCAATAATTTGTCATAATACGAATATCCAAAACTTAGGTTAATGTTCCTTACCTTCTCTATATTTGTTTTTCCTCATTTTCATAGGATGCCATGCCTAACTTGCCTCATCTCTCTTATTTTCCTTCATTTTTCTTCCTCATTTCTTCTTCCCTTTCTTTCTATCTTTCTTCTTTCATTTCTTCTTTCTTTCTTCTACGTTTTTTTTCCATCTGCTTCTTTCTATTTTCTCATTTTAAGAAACATTGAATAGTAATCCCTTTTTATACTAGGGATCTATTTTCAAATTAATTAATAATGGAAATTTTGGAAAAATTGAGAAGTTTTGAGACTTTTCTAGAGGGGTCCCCGAGCACTGTTTATCTATAATTTTAATATGCGTTTTTGGCTTTCTTTTGATTTGAATTTGGAAAAATATTCTAAGTGAAAGTTGTATATCTCGATCTCATCTTTCCGACGATATAAAATTCATAAAAATCGGAGTTTGTATGAGAACGTTACGACCCAAATACTATGGACTATTCGTAGTGGAACATCATAGAATACCGCATCGAAATTTTGAAGAATTTACTGTTCATCCATGAAGTCGTTCTGCGAATGTATATATGCTCGGACATAAATTATATTACGTAACATTTTTCCAGTGGTGTAACAGTACTACAGTCAATGAGTCAACAGTAGTAGGGACCTCCGGTCGTTACACTACCGGTCCATATCTCATACGGAGTTGTAGAAATAGATTTTTAAGGAATCTTGTTCAAAATATGTGCGGCAGTTAAAAGAGCATAACCCTATAAGTAATAGGGTAAATTTGTATAACTCGACATCGATCAAACCATATCCAATAAAGTCCGATTTCTCCTCTCTGACACTCTATTATGTTACGGAGTGCCTGGAGGAGTATATTGAGCAAGAATCTCATTCTTCTTTAAATAATCAGTGAACTCTTCACTCATATATTCACCTCCTCGATCAGATCAAAGACATTTAATATATTGACCAGTTTGTTTTTCAACTTCATTTCTGAATTCTTTAAACTTTTCAAAGGTTTTCGATTTATGTCTCATCAGATAAACATAACTATACCGTGACAGATCATCGGTAAAAGTGATGAAGTATGAATAACCATTGTGTGCAGTCTGACTCATGGGACCACATACATCAGAATGTAAGAGTTCCAATAAGTCAGTGGCTCGATGTCCAACACCTGAAAAACATTCTTAACCTCATATGCCACGGTTCAGTATTATTTATATCATATAGTTTACGTTTATTAATTCCAGTATTAAAGATATCTTGTGAGGTACACAATATGTAATGACCATGCTCGTTTGGACAACAAAGGATCTGAATATTATTACTATAATATAAATACAAAGAACGATTCTTAATATTTACATTATTTCCTTCAGTATCTAATACAAAAAGAGACATAATATTCGCCACACATCCTGGCATAAAATAGCAGTCATTTAATAAAATTCTCCCACCGGGTAAGGAATCTCGCATATGCCCACTGCAACCACATCCAGAGAGTCGCCACTCCCGAATCGCAACTGCATCTCCCCATATTTCAACCATCTACTTCCCATCGGCACCTGCAACGTATTGCAAATATGAATAGGACAAACAAAATCTAAAATCCAATTAGATGTCATAGCTTCACAAGCCAATGAGATATTAATAATATGAAAAATAAAAGTACCTGATGTCGATGCTCTTTCATTCCTTATTTGTGCGAGATAGTCCGGGCAGTTTCATTTCCAGTGCCCGACTTCCTGGCAGTGGTGGCACTTATCTTCAGAAGCTCTATTGGGCTTCACTACCTTAGCCTGCGGAGGAACATTGAAACCCTTCTTTTTCTTTCATTTAGTCTTCTTCCCCTTCGACTTGGATTGGGAAGAAGCGGAAAGTTAAGTGGGTTTCGGAAGGCGAGTCGGAACTTCATTCCTTAAATCTTCTTCTGCTTTGAGAAACATCATATGCAACTCACGGTAAGAACAGTGAATCTCATTCATGTTGAAGTACATGACAAACTGGCGATATGACGCCAAGAGCGAACCGAAAATGACACTACGTCCCAGAGTTTCATTGAGAAGAAAATCTTGGCACCTCAATTGCTCGATTAAATCGATCAAATGAGGCACATGCGGGCTCACAGCCTGCCCTTCATCAAGTTTAGAATGTAACAGTTCCATCGAAACTCTATGAACCACGACCTGTTCTTGGTTCATGAACGATTCAAGAAGTTGTGTCATCATGCTATATGCATCGTGCATCTCAAAATAAGTCTTCTTAAGCTCAGAAGAAAGAGAAATCAGAATCAATGATTTAACCCTTAAATCATCATCCTTCCATCTCTGGAAAGTCTCATGTTCTTCAGGAGATGCATCTGGAGATATAGCAAGCGGTAATGGACCTTCCAAAATGTATCATAGCTTCTTGGAATTGAGGACAATCCTCAAATCCATATCTCAATCCGTAAAATTTTCAGCGCCTTTTAGCTTATTCGTATCAAGCATACGAGCAAAATGATTGGTTGGAGGTGCCGCCATTGCAAATCTATCAAATAGACAGCGAATCAACGGTAAGCAGATAAGCAGACAAAAGATTAAACAGTTTCATATTATATCATAAAGCATTAACTAGATCATGGATTTTTAATCTAAAATGCCCCTCCCACTATTTCATGCAAAACTGTAATCCCCAAACAGAATACAAAACATGCGATAATCAAATCATAACATAATAGTGAAAGGTAGACCCCATGAATATATTTTAGCTCACAGTTTTGGCACGTTCTCGCCTACGTATATTCATTAGGTAGACAACTCATTATCAATCACTCAATAGTGACTCCTGGGTTTTTGGTCTTGGTCGTTTCTCGTTATGACAACTTTGACACATTCACAAGGAGGCGTACCAAGGTTAAACTTGTCAATGATGAATTCAAGATACTTGCGAAACCCTGACAGCTTTGGCACGTTCAGGATTCTGCTTTTGCTTGAATCCACCTAATATCAAATATATCCGGTACAGATAAATTTCTACCGGCCATATCCTCACAGCTTTGGCACTTTCTCGGATATAGTCGCAGAAAATTTATCGATAAGCGGTATTGACAAGACGGACCAATTAATATGCATCAAATACATAGTAAATTAAAAATCTTATTTTTAAATAGGGATTTTTCCGCAAAAGATGCTTTCACTTTATTTAATCAAATTAAATAAATACATGCATGCATAAAGTCAAGAATAAATTAAACATTAAATTTTTAAAGGCATAATCATATATCGGGTGTTCAGAATCAGACTCGCTCTGATACCGTTTTGTTGGGGTTTTATACGGAATTAAAAGAATAGTGCAGCAGAATGCGGAAAATAATTTTTTCCGATTTCAAAATTTTTTCTTATATTAACCAATACTTAAAATCTGAAATTTTAACCCAAGAAATCATATTTCCTTTAATTATTGAATTGCCCCAAAGTTTTGCAATTTATATATTTTGGTCCTTAAATAGTCAAATACATATTTAATTGATTCCAAATCAATCCCAAAATAATTTATAGATGTCTAATACATGAAAATACAATTTGCAACACAAATCCCTAATTTTTCCAGAATTGCCGAACACAACCCATAATTTTTATTAATTGCGATTTGGCCTCAAATGTTCAAAACATGTCAAGATCAAACCCAATCAATCCCAAATTTAATATACATCAAATTACATCATATATATGAAAAGTCCCAAAATTGGATTAGGTTTAGAACCCTAATTTCATAAATTACTCCAATTTCATAATTTACATTAAATTGACAAAATTCAATACTTTAATTAATCCAATACTACACCAATCAAGTCTCACCATCATGAAACAACTCAAGAACGGCTAAACAACTCTAGAACGACAAATTTAAATACAAATTAATCTTATAAGCTTAATTACTCCTAATAAGCTTATAAATAAACATACATGCTTAAACACATCCAACAAGCTTCAAACACATTTAAAATACATACTTAAGGAATAGAGAAAATTCTAAGCATTACAAATTGGAGCCTAAACTCATGGAAACAATTTTATAGTTGAAGAAAGTTGGAAATTACTTACAAATTACAAGAGTTTGTTGATGAATTTCCTTTGTTCTTCTCACTTTGGTTAAAGCTCCCCCTGCCTGTCCGTGAAAAAGAGGTGGGAAGAAGTTCCACGTGGTATAATATGATCATGGTGAAATAGACATAAAAAAGTGGACATTGTAAAATATTTGTGAAACTTGTGTAAGTTAGAAAAAATGAAACAAAACACTTTTGTATTATTTTCACCTTGGCCGAAAATTTCAAAAAAACAAACAACAAATTATTTCATTTTGTTTCAATTTAATTGGTACACATTTTACAAAATTAAAAGATAACATTTATATTTAATAAAGTGAACTAAAATGTGTTCCAATGGTATCAAGCCATTTTCAACCTTTAATAAAGCAAATCATTACTAAAGATATTTGTAACTTTAATTATTTTAATCATATAACATTTATATAGATAAGTACAAGGCAAGACTTGTCATAAAATGTTATAGACAAAAAAAAGGTCTTGATTACTTTGATACTTATTCACCAGTGACTCGTATCACATCAATAAGAATGCTCATAGTCATAACAACTATATTTGGTCTTGAAATACATCAAATGGATGTGAAGACGACATTCTTAAATGGTGAACTAGATGAATAGATTTACATGGAACAACCAGGAGGTTTCAATGTTTCTGGACAAGAACAGAAGGTGTTCAAACTTGTAAAATCCTTATACGAATTAAAACAAACACCTAAACAATGACATGAAAATTTTGACAAAGAGATGTTGTCAAGTGGGTTCAAAATCAATGAGTGTGATAAGTGTGTATACACCAAATCAACTCAAAAATGACATGTCATTGTGTGTCTCTACGTAGACGATATGCTAATAATTGGTAGTGATCATGAGATGATCCAGTCTACCAAGAAAGTATTAACCATCAAATTTTATATGAAAGATTTAGGAGTAGCTGATGTGATCTTAGGAATTAAGATTTCCAGGACATCAGAGAGGCATATATTATCTCAGACTCATTATGTTGAGAAGATACTTGAGAAATATAATAAAGGAGATCTAAATACGGCTAGAACTCCTATGGACATAACTCTTCATTTATCAAATAATACTGGCTCAAGCGTATCGCAATTAGAGTATTCGAGAATCATCGGAAGTATGATGTATCTCACAAATTACACACGACCTGATATCGCCCAAGCTGTAAACAAGCTTAGTAGATATACGAGTAATCCAGGACATAACCACTGGAAAACCATAGTAAGAGTTTTGAGGTATGTGAGAGAAACTTCGAAATATGGTCTGCATTATACGAGATATCATGCTGTTATAGAGGGATACAACGATGCTAACTGGATATATGATACAGTGGATTCCAAATCTATGAGTGGATTTGTTTTCAACTTGGTGGTGAATCCGTGTCATGGAAATCCTCGAGGTAAATATGTATTGCTCGGTCTACTATGGAATCAGAATTCATAGCATTAGACAAAACAGCGGAAGAAACAGAATGGCTTCGAAATTTCCTAGAGGATATTCTAAATTGGTCCAAACTAGTGCCAGCGAAGCATACATTATGATAGTCAATCGGCTATTGGGAGAGCCCAAAATACAATGTATAATAGTAATTCTCGACACATACGTCGCATACATAATACCATACGACAACTGATCTCAAGTGGCATAATTTTGATAGATTATGTCAAATAGAAGGAAAACTTAGCAGATCCACTTACTAAAGTTTTACCTAGAGAGAAAGTTGAGAAGTCAACGAGGGGAATGGGCTTGAAGCCTATAAATGAAGAATTGTCACTGTGGAAACCCAACCTAACTGACTGGAGATCCCAAGATCTAGGTTCAAAATGGACAACATAAACTTTGTGCAATTCAAAACAAGCACTGTAGAGTTTTATATTCTTTCTTATTCCTGTAATGACGCAGAGTGCTATCTGTCAAGGTTAGGATAAGCTAAGACTTTTAATAAACACTATATTAGGAGAATAGTCTTAATAGAGGTAAAGACATATTACATATTTATAGTATATCACATATTCAAGTAAGAAGTGAGGCCGCTTCCATGAGAGTTTTAAAAGCTGATTTCCTTAAAATACTTGATTAATCCAGGACCAATATTCATGGCCGGAATGAACACAACCGTAGAACGGGAAATGATCGAAGCAAAGCTGTGTGTTGGCAATTGTCTTGGTTTAAACCAACGACAGAACAGTTCAAGACTATGAGTCACTGGTTTGCCAAGTAAATCCGATTGTCATTCACTAGGAAACGTTCAAGGTGAAAACTATCTATTTCGATGTAGTTTTATTTCACGGAAACTCTTTTAAGTGTATGCATGAATATTTAAAAAATTATGGGGGATTGTGGGAAAATTCTCTAAAAATTCTCTAAATATGGTTATAAGAGTTTATATATATGAAATGAAAGGATGTACTACTTAAGTGAAGAGATTAAACCATTGGATTTAATGGGAAAGGTATGTCCTTTAAGGGGAAATGACATAACCTTTAAGAATTGCCTTATTTGACATAAGGGCAACTTTTCAATGATAACCCATCATGTCTATAAATAAGGTCTTGAATTCTTATTTCAATTCACTGATTTTTCATATACATTCTCTTAGAAGTCTTGCATATTAAGAGGTTTTGAGTTTTCATAGTCAAGAGAATTCCTACCATTTTGTCCTTGTTCAAAATCTTGTGAAAGGAGTGTCACTTCTACAAGAAGCTTCCAAGTAATCCTGAGAGAACATTAGCCACAAGACATCTGTAGAGCACCGGGACGGGGCTAATCATTTTTTAAGGATAGAGGCAACTCGACTTGGATTCAAGTTTTCAGGTTTTTCTAAGTTTTATGATTTATGTTTAATTTTGATATATTAATGTACAATTGATTGAATGTAGCATGTTAAATTTATTTAATGATACATATTTACCAACATATAATAAATTATTCTTAACAGTAGATTCCAGTACATATTGTAATGAAGCCCCAACAATATAAATCTTGAGTTTTGGGTTTCAAAATATAAAATAATTTTGTCTTTAAATTTTGAGCGTTGGAGGTAAATTCAACGCTCAGAATTCAACTACCGGAGCCTCCCAGAATTCGTAATTTAGATCATGGGTATTTTTATAATAATAAAATTTACTGAAGTATGTGTTGAAAATAATTATTAAAATGAAAATAAGACATATTAAACGGACCTTTTTGAAAAAAAAATAGTTGGCAAGGAATTCCAATGCCTTTATAACCAAGTAAACCAACTAAACTTATATTCAAAAGTCTCTTCTAATCCAAAAAAAATTCTCCCTTGAGTCGTCTCACTTTAGTCAGAAACCCAAGTCTTCATCAATGGCGAAACTGAAGATTGCAGGGACATGGTCAGGCGTGTTGGAGGTAGAATTGGAAAATTGGACGGTGCCCATGTTGAGAGAAGAGGTGGCAAAACGATCAAACATGCTGCCTGAGACTGTCAACTTGATATGTGCTGGCAAAGTTTTGAAAGATGATCATGGTGGTGGTGGTGGCTGTGATAATAAATTAAGCCAATTGGGTATCAAGAATAACGCCAAGGTTCTTGCCACGCGTATCTCTGTTGATGAAGGCAAGTCCCTCATGGCTGAAGAAGAACGTTCTCGTAGGGTTACTCGAATCAAGTGAGTTTTTTGTTGTGTTTTGCGTAATTACTTTGTTGGATTTTGTGGTTTTGGGTTGTGGATTTTGATCAAATTTTTTATTTTTTTTTTGGTAGTGGATTGCGGTGTCTCTTTTAGTGAAAAGAAAAATCATTTCTCTTTTGATTAATTGGTGTATGATTGGCAATGCGTTTAATTAATTCAGAAGGAAGATTGTATTTGGTGGAATTTTGGATTTTGTTTGAACAATGGAATTTGGATGTTGAATTTTATTAAGAAAGTTGAATTATCTGAATGTTTTTGCTTCTTGGTGCTTTGATATGAGCTTTGTTTGTTGCTCGGAGAGCTGGTGAACCGAAGCACTTCGCTTGGTTCCACCAAATAATGAGGGGAGCCATTTTCAGATCCTCCGAGTGCAAATCCAGCAGCAGAGGTTCCATACACGGATTTAGATGCATCCCATACACTAGCTATAGCCCGTTGGTTGGTTTGTAGCCTCTATAGTGAGCACCTGGTCTAGTGGCATACCGTCTTCTTTTCTAACACAGATTGCTAATATGCTTGATGAAAGAATTTTCTTGTGTTTGATACCTCACTAATTTCTGCAATATTCCAGTTGTCTGCACTTGAATTTTACTTGTCGAATTACATGTATCAACATTAGCTTAGCAGGGAACAAAAATTATATTCAGCAATTTTGGCATATTTAATTCATAGGTCTATAGTGTAATTAGGTCTACATAATTTTCCCCTGATCAACAGTGGTCAGATTTTCATATTCATGTTGATGAGAAATCCATCTATATGTCTTCCCTTCTCTTTTTTGGTGTTATTGATGATCAGAAGGGGAAATTTGGTTGGATGTTTCTCTTTTATTTTCACCAGGTATTGACTTATTATCATTTACATCCTACTGACAGGGCAGCTGCTACAGCACTTGTAAATAGACACGCAGATGGTTCATTACCAGTTGAGGACTTCAATTTAGAACTTGAAGATCAGAGTGGAAAGAAAGTCCAATTTGGAACAGAGACTGACCGGCGGTATGATATATGAATTGTTTTTCTTATTATACTGTTTCTGATTTCATTTGTCAGTGAGAATTATTTTTGGGCTTAAGGTTCTTTTGTCTCTTATAAGTAAGATTTGAATTGTCATTTGAAAGGGCGATGATGATGGGACTGATGCTCCATGCAAACGCAAAGAGTCTTATCAATAGGCAAATGTATAAGGAAGCGTTGGAAGTGCTCACCATGGGAGAGGTCAGTTCTCAGTACTTTTTCTTAGAAAAGTATAAAACGGTTACTGCATGTGAAAAAGTTACATTATGGTTTTTGCTATGATATGTTTCTGCATTTAAACACACTTTCCTGTCCATCATTCGAATGGGCGGGGGTGGGTGTGTGGTGGCGGATGTGAGGTTGACGAGGATATGATACGAGCATTCCTCCTCCTGTTGAGGACATTGACCGCATCCGGATGGTTGTTAAGTTCATATATTTTTTGAGACCTGTGATGAAAAGTGGAAAGTGGAAAGTGTTTGTAATTTCTGAGATGTACTGCAAATTCCTGACAATTTAGTTGACATTTCTCCCTTTCTTTCTTTCTTTTTTTTTGTGTGTGTGTGGGGGGGGGGGGGGTGTTGTCTTTCTCCTTTAGCACATGGTTTATGGGTATAACTTTTCTGAAGTTTATCTGTGGGGAATTTTGTTTTATTTTCCAGTCAAATACTTTCCTTTCAACAAAGAAAGGAAATTAATTTGCATGATTCTGTTGTCTTTCTCTTGTAGGAGGCTTTCTCTCTTTGTGATCCCAAGGTTATTGAGGTGAGTAAACCATTCCTTATTCTAGGTTTAGTTGTAGAAGGCAACGATTAAATCAACTTTACTGAATATTAATCACTTTGACCTTTGTCGTGGCATGGCAGTGGGATATCTTAGCCATTTGATTGAAGTGTTTGAAAGTTAATTTTGTTATTGCATAAAGCTATGTGCTTGAGCCTCTCGTTAATAATGTGCACTTGGTAATGAATACTGCATGGTCATCCCGGATAGTCGATATGCAATTTCGAGACGAGAAAAAAGTTTTAACTCGGTTTTTGAAACAGAGCAAAGCGGATTCTTTTATTGTTCCCTTTCTTTTCCTCTCTAACTCAGTATTTACTTCCAATTTATTAAGGTATCAACAGGCCATTCCTGGTCAAATAAATTATGACATGACTAGTGGACCATTAGATTACCTTGAATACTGAGATACATATGACATGTGTTACTCCTATTGTCAATATTAAAATTTCAAATGTAATCATTTAAAGAATGGAGGTTGCTGATCTTGCCCCAGTTATTGTATCATGTGTTGATGAATTGCTTCTAATTCAACCAAATGTTAACGTGCCGTTGCAATTTTATAGATCTGAATAGAACTCAAAAAACCAATACCTGCTTGTTTGCAATGTGGTGGTATTCGATGGGTTCCCTTCTCAAACTTAACCCTTACAAGCAGTCTCTGCTTTTTGGCCTTGTGTTCTTTGTTTCCAGTTTGTTGACAATGTCGCAATACTGCAAATAGACATGGTCTGGTGCTATTTCATGCTTCGAGACATCAGTTGGCTTTCAGAGGCAGGAATACGCCTTCGAAAAGCAAGAGAAGGAATAGAGCGTGCTCATGGCAAGGACTCATCTCGTGTGCGACTGCTTCAGGCTGGCCGTCATCTAGAGCTTGCATTGTGAGTACGTTTCTAATTATTTTCTTTGCCACTGTTGCAATAATCTTGGTTTGCAATTTAGAAGTAATTATTTTGTATCATATCTTCATAGACATTTGAGAATCGAGCTGCTGGAAGGGGTGGTGGCATATCACAGTGGTCAATTTGATAAATCACGGAATGCACTGATGTCTGCACAAGCAAAATTTTTCCAGGTGATTTTGAATATGATTTTACATGGTCTCAAACATGAAGATAGGAGATTGATCAAACTGCATATTTTTGTTGACAATTTGCTCTGATCAGTTCAGGTTTTTTGTTCCGTCGGGCTACATTGTCCTTTAATTAAATGGATTTATAATAAATGATAAATCCTCTATGTCTTTATGGTCTTTGGTTACCTTATTTTCAAATTTTCACATATTTGTTATCTTGAGATTAAAGTAGTTTATCAATAACAAATTTTTGGATGTTAATAATTTATGCATTTCCTATTTTTCATTTATTCACATGTTTGTTATCTTCCACCTTTAGTAAAATTTTCCTGTTCATTTCTTTCTTAATATTTTTGTTGGTGATCCATCTTCTACTGTTGATTCCAGCTACAAGTGCCTGATGAAGCCTTATCCCTAGTTATGAGCATGGGCTTCAGAGAACATAGTGCAAAGAGAGCATTGCGAATATGCGGTCATGATGTTGGGAGTGCCATTGATTTCCTTGTTGAGGAGAAAGCAAAGCGAGCAAAGAAAAGGGAGGATAATGAGCAACGAAGAAAAGAAATCATGTAGGTGTTTTTTGTTTCGTTTTCTTTTTGTTTTTGGTCAGTTGCAATTTTATTCCCGAAAAAAGATTTGTTTTCAAGTTGTATATTCTGTGACATTATTTACAAGTAGCCTAACATATTTGCAGGGAGCAAAAGAGGTATGGATTGACACCCTTAAAGAAAGCTGTGGATATCGAAAAATTAAAAGAATTGGCCTCCATTGGGTAAGCAAGCAAAATGGGTCCAGTTTTGTCCCAGTTTCTTCTTTTATTTAATTATTTTTTTAAAATATACTTAAAAATACAATTTACGCGGAGTATATAGCAAGATAATTTATGTTCATAACAAAAGCATGTATCTGTATATATCGTAGACTAAGTTAAAGGAGTTGCACATATTGGCAGATTTGAGAAGGAGCTTGCTGCAGAAGCCCTTCGGAGAAATGAAAACAACTCCCAAAAGGCATTGGATGACTTGACAAATCCAGAAACTAATTCTGCCCTGCAGGTTATTAACTTTTTCTCATGAAATTTCTCTATGAATTCAATTTACTAAATTTGTTCTACCTGTAGCTTGACATTGAATCAAGGAAAAGTAAAAGACATCGGCAAGCAGCAGATGCTAAGATTGAGCAGCTGGTTTCCATGGGCTTTGAACGATCGAGAGGTAGTTACTAAATTAGCTTCTTATATATCCTTTTGTTTTTGCTTTGCAGCACATAACATAGCACCAGGCTCTGAGGAAGTCAATATTTGGTTTCCTAGCAGCACTCTTATAGTTTTTCTTGTGTGCAGTGGTTGAAGCTTGTCAGGGTGGTGGTGATATCAACCAAATAATGCTCCGGCTACTCGAACAGTCTGGGTCAAATAATTCTATTTCAATGCCTAACAATGGCGAGCCTAGTAGTTCTATTAACAATGAGAATGTCGAAGGTGACGCAGATTGTTCGATTGACAATGAGAATGTTGAAGGAACATCAGCTGCCAGAGACGTAGAGATGGAGGATGAACTTGCTAGTGAATTAACAGGAGATGTTTTTTCTGACTATGACAATGAAGTTACAAAAGAAGGTGAAGCAATAAGCGAGTATCTGGCTCTGCTTGATTCAGTTGCTAGTAATTGAAGAGCCTCACTCTACCAGTGAGAACAAGAAATGGAAAGTGAATTCGTGGATGCTATGATAAATAATCCTGCATTACTAGTCTAGAGGCAGATGTCAATAATGGAGCCTGAACCAGTAAAAACTTTTTAACTATTATAAAATAAGAGAGAAATAAAAGAAAATAGTACCTTGTAAAGTTTCTTTTCTTATTGATTTTTGAATAAATGAATTATGTAATATTTGCTTTCTATTTATAGGGAGAGATTGGGTTAAGATCATTATCCCTAAGCGATGTGGGATAAGCGATTTATAGAGAGGGGTTAGGATAAAATCATTATCCCTAAACAATGTAGGATAAGCTAAAATAGAAAATAAAGTGTAAGGGACCATCTAATTTATAACACTTCCCCTTGGAACCCATTACTTAAATTTTACAATAATTGACCTTACATTGCCTCATTAAAACCTTGCCAGTAAAATCCAGTGGGACAAAAACCTAGTCGAAGGAAAAAGAGTACAATGCGCTTTTATCCAACGGTATTTCTTAATGTCAATAATTATGATCCACCTGATGAAATGTTCATTTGATAAAATGCTCCTCTCAAAGATATCATCATGATAATTTGCTAAGTTGGTGCATGCCAATGCTATATATAAGTTTCTCAAATGTTGATGTTGGTGTTTGGAGCGTCAATCCGAATACTATATTGTATATTTTATTATTTATTAATAAAATAACTATACTTTTATTTCATAGCTTATTAATGGTATTGTCATTATGCGTATTAGATTGATGTATAGATATGCTCAGAATGACTTCGACCTTAGAATAGTCTTATAGTAATACTGGACACTAGGTGGTCCGACATTGGGATAAATATTACCATCGTAAACTATTCTTAAAGTATAAATATATTCCTAGTCGTTTGTTTTGGAATGCGGTCGAATTCTTATAACCTAGAAGACTAACACATGTCGTATATTGGAATTGGAGTTTCAATGGTTTAAACCCAATGTACCATGAGCTTTGGAAGCTCTTATAGACGTGTGGGTATTGGTTGGATTGAATATTGAATGACTCACAGGTGATTCCTAATAGTTGGAAGTACACACCACCTTCAATAAGAATCTCCCCAAGTCGAGTAGCATATGTAATCCTTTGACTATATGATATCATTGATTTTGTGTGAGATCCTCCACATTTTGATGCCATGCATGTTAGAAACGTTTTATGATCTGACCTCTAGATGTTCGTTAGGTGTGGACAAATGCACTCAGTATTCAAGTGCTAAGAATCCATTGGCCCGTATGTGTATCACAAGGGGTTTAGATATCCATGTTAGTAAAGACACTGTGAGAATTTGTGAAGAAAATGTCTATAAACATTTGCTTGATTTAGAACTTACAATGAGAGACATTTATATAGGCATTATACAACTACCATATTAAATACACAACAACACAACTATCAACTACACACTACATAACTAATTCCAACACCCAACTAATTCCAACACTCCCCCTCAAGCTAGAACATACATGTTATATGCACCAAACTTGTTACAGATGAAATCAATACGTGGACCACGAAGAGACTTAGTAAGGACATCTGCTAATTGACCGTCTGAGTTGACAAAGCTAGTAGCAATATATCCTTACAAAATTTTCTCTCTGATAAAGTGACAATCCAGTTCTATATGTTTGGTCCTCTCGTGAAACACATGATTGGAGGCGATATGTAATGCTGACTGGTTGTCACAGATTAGTTTCATTTGTGCTTATCCTCCAAACTTTAATTCTTGCAGTAATTGTTTCAACCATATCAGCTCACATGTTGCTAAGGCCATAGCTCTATATTCTGCCTCTGCACTAGACCTGGCAACAACAACTTGCTTCTTACTCTTCCAGGATATGAGATTACCTCCAATCAGAACACAATAACCTGTAGTAGAGCGTCTATCTGACGGAAAACCCACCCAATCTGCATCAGAATAACCAATAACCTGAGTATGTCCCTTATCTTCATATAGTAGACCTTGGTCTGGTGCTCTTTTAACATATATAAGAATGCGTATAACAGCATCACAATGACTTTGGCAAGGGGTTTGTAGAAACTGACTAACCACACTTACATCAAAAGAAATATCCGGTCGTGTGATGGTAAGGTAGTTTAGCTTCCCAACTAATCTCTTGTATTGTCCAGGATCATTCAGTGGTTCTCCGATTAGCTTCCTATACTCTTCGAGATTCTCCGACGGCTCCCACTCTTTTGGTAGGAGTTTAACATTGGGATCCATATGTGTGTCCACCAGTCTGCAATCTAACATACCAGTCTCCTGAAGAATATCCAATGCATACTTCCTCTGGGAAATAGCTACCCCAGAGTTAGATTGTGCCACCTCTATACTAAGAAAGTACTTGAGTCGTCTCAAATCTTTAGCCTGTAAATGATTAAATAGATGTGTTTTTAGCTCCCGAATACCCTCTTGATCACTTCCAGTGATGACGATATCATCCACATAAACTACTAAGTAGATGTATTTTCCATTGGAATGACGGTAGAAAACAAAGTGATCAGCTTCACTACGAGTCATACCAAAATTTGTAATTACAGCACTGAACCTCTCAAACCAAGCACGAGGATATCATTAGTATACAAAGCAGTAGCCTTACTCCATAACTTGTGGCAAATCTTATAGGGTCGAAACATGACAAGAAGTTTAGAATCAATAGACTGTCATAAGAGATTACATAATTTAGCATCAAGCTTCCTCCAAGACCGACGCTCGGCCTCAGGTATAGAATCATCACTGGAGGTTAAATGATCTTCACACTTTTTCCCATAAACCATAATTCAACTGAAGCTGACCAAGAAACATAATTTATATAACTAATTAACTTATCAGTTGTAATAACAAGAGAACCAGAAAGAGTTGGGACGAAGGAACCTGATTTAGGCAAAATCGGAGCTCGGGGGTGAGTGTCGTCTTCGGACGGGCGATCCATAAATAAGATCGCGGAAAAAACTGAGTAGATCGGCGCTCGACAAAGGTATATCGGTGACCTCTGAGGGTAGTGGTGGTGGTTTTTTGAAAAAAAAGGTGCTAAAGTGGTGGTGGGTAAATCTAGGGTTCTGAGAGTATTTTGAGAAAAAAAAAAGTGAGATAGACATGCCAAAGATGAGACCGACGACGGAAGTGAGACCAGCGGCTGACAAGGAGTCGGAGGATGCCGGAGGTGTCATTGGAGGCGCACCAGAACAGTAACGTCGGTTGTGGCAGTGGCGGTGGTAAGACCCTTAAGATCAACCTACTGATTCCATGTGAGAATTTGTGAAGAAAATGTCTATAAACATTTGCTTGATTTAGAACTTATAATGAGAGGCCTTTATATAGGCATTATACAACTATCATATTAAATACAAAACTACCATATTAAATACACAACTACCATATTAAATACACAACAGCACAACTACCAACTACACACTAGATAACTAATTCCAACACCCAACTAATTCCAACACTCCCCCTCAAGCTAGAGCATACATGTTATATGCACCAAACTTGTTACAGATGAAATCAATACGAGGACCGCGAAGAGACTTAGTAAGGACATCTGCTAATTGACCGTCTGAGTTGACAAAGCTAGTAGCAATATATCCTGATAAAATTTTCTTTCTGATAAAGTGACAATCCACTTATATATCTTTGGTCCTCTCGTGAAACACGGGATTGGAGGCGATATGTAATGCTGACTGGTTGTCACAGATTAGTTTCATTTGTGCTCCTCCTCGAAACTTTAATTCTTGCGGTAATTGTTTTAATCATATCAGCTCACATGTTGCTAAGGTCATAGCTCTATATTCTGCCTCTGCACTAGACCTGGCAACAACTTGCTTCTTACTCTTTCAGGATATAAGATTACCTCCAATCAGAATACAATAACATGTAGTAGAGCGTCTATCTGACGGAGAACCCGCCCAATCTGCATCATAATATTCAATAACCTGAGTATGTCCCTTATCTTCATACAGTAGACCTTGACCTGGTGCTCTTTTAACATATCTAAGAATGCGTATAACAGCATCCCAATGAATTTGGCAAGGGGTTTGTAGAAACTGACTAACCACACTTACAGTAAAAGAAATATTCGGTCGTGTGATGGTAAGGTAGTTTAGCTTCCCAACTAATCTCATGTATTGTCCAGGATCATTCAGTGGTTCTCCGATTAGCTTCCTATACTCTTCGAGATTCTCCAACGGCTCCCCCTCTTTTGGTAGGAGTTTAACATTGGGATCCATAGGTGTGTCCACCAGTCTGCAATCTAACATACCAGTCTCCTGAAGAATATCCAATGCATACTTCCTCTGGGAAATAGCTACCCCAGAGTTAGATTGTGCCACCTCTATACTAAGAAAGTACTTGAGTCGTCCCAAATCCTTAGCCTGGAAATGATTAAATAGATGTGTTTTTAGCTCCCGAATACCCTCTTGATAACTTCCAGTGATGACGATATCATCCACATAAACTACTAAGTAGATGCATTTTCCATTGGAATGACGGTAGAAAACAGAGTGATCAGCTTCACTACGAGTCATACCAAAATCTGTAATTACAGCACTGAACCTCCCAAATCAAGCACGATGATATCATTAGTATACAAAGCGGTAGCCTTACTCCATAACTTGTGGCAAGTCTTATAGGGTCGAAACATGACAAGAAGTTTAGAATCAATAGACTGCCATAAGAGATTACATAATTGAGCATCAAGCTTCCTCTAAGACCGACGCTCGGCCTCAGATATAGAATCTTCACTGGAGGTTAAATGATCTTCACACCATTTCCCCTATAAACCATAATTCAACTGAAGCCGACCAAGAAACATAATTTATAGAACCAAGTAACTTATCAGTTGTAATAACAAGAGAACCATAAAGAGTTGGGACGAAGGAACCTGATTTAGGCAAAATTGGAGCTCGGGGATGAGTGTCGTCTTCTGACGGGCGATCCATAAATAATATCGCGGAAAAAATTGAGCAGATCGGCGCTCGGCAAAGGTAGATCGGTGACATTTGAGGGTAGTGGTGGAGGTGGTTTTTTGAAAAAAAAAAAGTGTGGAAGTGGTGGTGGGTAAATCTAGGGTTCCGAGAGTATTTTGAGAAAAAAAAGTGAGATAGACACGCCAAAGAAGGAGACCGACGAAGGAAGTGAGACTAGCGACTGACAAAGAGTCGGAAGATGTCGGAGGTGTCGTTGGACGCGCACCGGTCGGTGGTGGTAGTGGCGGTGGTATCACCGGAAAGAAAAGAAGACCTTATGATCAACCTACTGATACCATGTGAGAATTTATGAAGAAAATGTCTATAAATATTTGCTTGATTTAGAACTTACAATGAGAGGCCTTTATATAGGCATTATACAACTACCATATTAAATTCAAAACTACCATATTAAATACACAACTACCATATCAAATACACAACAACACAACTACCAACTACACACTACATAACTAATTCCAACATCCAACTAATTCCAACAGACACGTGTTGGGATGTATGCCATAGAGCTACATGTGATGTAAACGGTTTCATGTGTTTTTGAAATAAAATGATGCATTATTCATTTATCAAATTGTTTGTTTAATTTTCGCATATTATATATCTTCTTAAATACCCTAGATTACTTATGTATCTTCAAACTTAGTGTATGAGTGTCATATACAAGAGGATTTAAGTATGAAGTTAGTAATCTTAAATAGTCCATAGAGAGCAAACAAAGTGGGTACTTTGTTTGTGGTTTATCTATAGTTGCGGTCTATTCTAAATTTGTATGGCGATCTTAATCCGGATCTTTCATGTAGAGACATGAGAATGGAGGCACCTTGTATGATGCGATCATATAGGACTGGACCCATATAGAAATGACATTCTTATAATATCCGTTAACAAAGAAAGTCATTTCAATCTACTTGATGGTCATATATGGATTGATCTTAATCCTGAGTGTACTACGAACTCCTGCATGGCAGGCCGTGTCCTTTGATTTACAAAGGTGAGGTTGGTGTAGCAGTCCCGACCAATAGCTACGTACTTTGGGGGCACAGTTTGTTTTGTAGCTGGGAGCGTTTTACATAGACATGGAGTTCACTCCTTGCGAGAAGTAGATGAGTATCTTTCTTAAGGGTTGATTCGGTACTTGAACGATTTGAGCGCTTAAGTCTTTCTATTACGAACAGAAAGATTAATATTCATAATAGTTATGAATATTCGTTCATTAGAGAATCAATGGTACTTAAGGTAAAAATAATTAGAGGGGTATAACGGACATTATGACCCGGCTCTAATTACAGGATACTCGTGAAGGATCAATTCGTATGTAATGACTATATCGATGGACAACGACTTAGTTCGACTTAATATTTCATCTGCGGCAACGAGAGTGCAACTTCAGGTTTTTAGTGGAATAACCCGGAGTTAATAATTCAGAATATCTAATTAAGAGCTTAATTAATATTTCGAGATTATTGGAGCTCGGAACCGTGGGTCCATTTGGTCCCCGTGCTAGCTCGATTTACTATAGCGGATTTAATATAATTGGATAGTCTAATTATATACTCACAAAAGAATAAATATTATTAATATGATTAATAATATTAATTATGTCACACTTGAAACTATACATTAAAAGTTAATGTATGGTATTAATAATTATATGATAATTATTAAATATAAAATATTGAATTATATATATGATATAATTTAATAAGGCTAAGATTGTAATTTCTATATTATGGGTTTTGGAAACCCTTGATTTAATTTTGGAAGTAATGACTTTCAAAATATTAATCATATATTTAATTTGTAACATATATTGACTTTATGGAAAGTAAATAATATTGTAACAAAATTAATGAAGAAATAAAGGGCATGGCCGAATTCCTTGATGTATAAGAAATATGATTTGTTTATTTTGGAAACAAAATTTAATCAAAAAATCCTAGCCCTGGCCGAATTCCTTGGTGTATAAGGAATATGATTTGTTTATTTTGGGAACAAAAATTTAATCCAAAAATCCTAGCCTTGGCCGAATTCTACCTTAGGGAGGGGATTGGTTGTTTTGTTTGATTGAAACAAAATTGACCTAAGTATAAAAGGAAAACTTGATTTTCTTTTGAGTGGGGCTCTCATTCCAAACCCTAGCCACCTTCTTCTTCTTCTTAATTCTCTCAAAAGTTGAGAAACAAATTTCGAAGAACAAGAATAAGAAAAATATTAAAAGTGTGTGATTAATCTCTAAAACGTTTAGGGATTTGTTTGTGTGTGTAGCCCACACTACTTTCCGTTGGTAACGATTTATAGCTCGGAAGATCTTGTGGCATTGAACAAATCATCTTCTCATTCATTCTTGTAAGTCACTGCATTGAGGAACAATAATACTTCATTGCCGCACTTCACTTGTTATAATCGGGGCTCGGTTTTGATTTGTTTTAATTCGAGTTTTGGGAAACACCTTGGGGACTTTTTGGGGCTGAGTTAGGATTGTTTTTTAGTGGAAAAATCAGACCTAAAATGCTACAGCAGGTCACGCAAATCAGGGGTTGGTTTGGGTGCAGTTCGCGTGTGTAACGGGTGTAAAACAGTCCAATAATTCACTGCAGTTCGGGGGCTATTCGGGGACTGTTTCACACGTATTCCAGGGCTGAGATCTTGTCCGAAACAGAAGCAAAACTTCAGTATAAGTGCTGGTTCCATTCGGCTTTAAGGAAGGGAAGACAGAAAATTTTTTTAAAGTCGATCCGTGTGCCTAATCGCATCCGCTGCGCGAGGAAAGCGTTTCCTACAATTGGCATCAAGAGCGAGGTTGAAAAGTGTTCTTAACCCTTCAATTTTTCATTAAAGTTTCTGTTTTTAATATATTTATATGAGTTATAAATATGATATGCATGTTTAGATGAGTGGGCACATTGTGATATTCATATGATGAATGGTTTTGTTATTTCATGTGATGAATGGATTTTGCATTGGTCGTAAATTTTTCCGGCTCTTATTTTTGTAGTTGGTTTTGTTTTTGGGATGTAAGGCCATAAAGCCATTATTTACATTTGTTGTAATTTTAATTTTAAATGTAAAGTTTCAATTTTTTGTAATTTGGAGCACCGAAGTCGCAAAGGGAGCCAACACCACTTTGGAGCGGGATTTGACGACTAAGGAATGCCTTGGTGAATCTCTTGTACTAATTAGATTAGTATAGAAAAAATAAGAGCCCGGTCAATGCAAAATATTTTTGTTTTTTGTTTTTTTTTGTTATATGTATGTTTATTTCGAATTGTTTGAATAACATGTCATATAGCTTAGGGTGCCCACTCATGCATTTTACTTGCCATAACATGTCATAGATGCATTATCATTATAGACATAAAATTATGATTTTATGTAATTTAAAATGTTTAAGTTAGAAAATGATATGCATGAAAATCAATTAATTAGATTAATTGGATTTATAGTTTAAAATTTGAATTCTAATATATTGGGCTTAATTAGTGCATAATAAATTCCATTGGTATATAGGATGGAAACCCGGATATAAATTCCATAGCCGATTCCGAATGGACGGTAATATGGTCTGCACTCGGGATACAATTCCACGTACCATTGGATTTTATGACGCACTAAGATTTATTAAAATGTTTAATTAGAATTTTTGACCATTTAGAATTCCATGATTTTAGACCCTTAAGTGCCTAGTATTTTAAGAGTTAAAATATTATAGCTCACTTATACCACTCTAATTAAATTAGTTTAATAGAGTAAATCTATTAGTAGAGACTAATGAATTTTTAGTGACACAATTTTAATTGTTAAAATTGATTAGCTCACTTATGACAAACTAGTGTAAATAATAATTATGATTTAGCCGCCATAAGTTTATCCACACTAGTTAAAATAAAATATTAGATATTTTAGATAGAAACCTTAATTTTTAAAATAGTGAGTGGGAGAGGGATATACGACAGTATATCCCGCGATCTCCGTTGTTAGTCCAAAAACGTGAGATTCAAAAGGCGCCTCGAGACGGCTTTGTTTTCATCCCCTACGGATGGTGTCCATTTTGGATCAATATCAGGTTTGGGTTCCGAGAGGATAAGGATTCTAGAAGTATCTTGTGAACTGACCTACCCTACGGCGGCACTTCACTCGTTAAGTCAAAGAATCCCGAAATGGCGGGTTACACTCACAAAAGGAGTAATTAACTGTTAATGAAATTCCTTGATCAAATAAAACGGTAGTTGTTTAATATATGAATAAGAGTTATTCCCGCATATATTAAATTGACTGAGATTGTCTCGATCTATCATGCGAGTACTTGACCTACCCTACGGCGGCACTTACTTGTGGGATGATAGGTTTCCGTGGCATAGTAATTCTCTTAGGTTTCTAATTCATTATTCATGGTTCATGCATCATGTCTAATTTTATGCCAAAATTCTTTGATGATTTTAATATGCGATGAATGAATGTTAAATGCATGTTTATTTTATTTTTCAGCCATGGTTTCTCCAATTATTTCCATACTCTCAAACGATAAATTAACCGGGGAAAACTATGTTAAGTGGAAAAGTAACATGAACGCTATCCTGGTCTGTGAAGGCCTAAAGTTTGTCCTGACGGAGGAACGTCCTCCCGAGCCGGCCAGAAATGCTGGCCAAGCTGTGTGCGATACCTACCAGAAATGGGTCGCAGTAAATGAGAAAGCCCGCTGCTACTCGCTAGCAGGGATGTCTGAGGTTCTTGCTGTAAAGTATGAACCTATGGCTCTAGCATCTCAGATGATGGAGTCATTGCAGGGCATGTTTGGGCAGCCTTCGAAGCGTCAACGCCATGAGGCCATGGTCTCAGCGATGACTGCTAGGATGAAGGATGTGACATCAGTCTGAGAGCACGTCTTAAGGATGATGACTTATCTCAACACTGCTGAAACCCATGGAGCTCGTATTGACGAGCGTAGCCAAGTGACCATGATTATGGAAACTCTTCCGAAGAGTTTCCTGTAGTTTAAAAACAACTATGTTATGAACAAGTTGTCTTTTACTTTGACCCAACTGCTTAATGAGCTCACCCATTACGAGTCCATGCTTGTGGATCCTCGTAAGTCCAGTACAGAGGCAAATGTTGCTGAGTCTTCTAAATCTGCAAAGAAGAAGAAGAAAAGCACTGGAAAGGCTAAGGGAAAGCCCATGAAAAAGAATAACAAGAAAGGCTCCAAGGATGCCAAGCCCAAAGGAAAATGTTTCCACTGCGACAAGAATGGGCATTGGAAAAGGAACTGTCCTAAATACCTTGCTGAGCTGAAGGAGAAAAAGGAAACAGGTAAATATGATTTACTTGTTATTGAATCTCTATAAGTGGAGGATGATAAATCCGCTTGGATTGTTGATTCTGGAGCCACTAACCATGTTTGTTCTTCTTTGCAGCTACTTGATTCATGGAGGGACCTTGCTGAAGGTGACTACACCATGAGGGTCGGGACAGGGGATGCCGTTTCAGTAAGAGCAGTGGGAGTTTCCAGTTTAAATTTTATTAATAATAGTTATTTAAATTTGAACAATGTGTTATTCATTCCTGGTTTTCGCAGGAATTTGATTTCTGTTTCTAAACTTTTGGATGATGGTTATTCAGTTTCTTTTAATAGCAATTTGGTTATTAATGGTAGAAATGGATTAACTATATGCACAGGAAACTCAGAAAATAACTTGTATCTGTTAAGACCGTTAACACATAGCTCACTGCTCAACACTGAAATGTTTAAGGTTGAGAAGCCTAAAACTAAACGGCCAAAGATTTCTCATGATGACACATATCTATGGCACCTTAGACTTGGTCACATCAACCTTAACCGGGTAAATAGATTGATAAAGAACGGAGCCTTAAACCAGTTAAAGCTCGGAACTCTACCAGTTTGTGAATCTTGTTTAGAAGGAAAAATGTCCAAGAGACCTTTTACTGGAAAAGGTCTAAGAGCCAGTCAACCACTTGAGCTAGTACATTCGGACGTCTGCGGACCGATGAATGTAAGAGCCCGAGGTGGTTATGAATACTTCGTCACAGTCATTGACGATTATTCAAGATATGGGTATGTCTACCTAATGCAACACAAATCAGATACCTTTGAAAAGTTCAAGGAGTATCGTGCTGAGGTTGAGAACCAATTAGGTAAGAAAATCAAAACTCTACGATCAGATCGTGGAGGGGAATACCTCGACAGAGATTTCGAGGAATTCTTAGTTGAGCATGGGATAGTATCCCAGCTCACAGCACCTGGAACACCACAACAAAATGGTGTTGCAGAAAAGAGAAATCGAACCCTACTAGACATGATGAGATCTATGTTTAGTTATAGCTCACTACCTAGTTCATTTTGGGGATATGCACTGCAAACCGCAATGTATATCCTTAATGTAGTTCCATCTAAGTCTGTTCCTAAGACTCCCTTAGAGTTGTGGAATGGTCGTAAAACTAGTTTACGACATTTCCGCATATGGGGGTGTACAACACATGTGCTGAAGAATAAGACTACAAAGTTGGAGCCACGTTCTCAGATGTGCCTATTTGTAGGCTACCCTAAGGAGACTAGGGGATGATTCTTCTACATTCCTGATGATAACAAAGTGTTTGTATCGACAAATGCTACGTTTCTAGAGGAGGACTATATGAGGGAGTTCAAGCCTCGTAGTAAGATATTACTCGAGGAGTTACTTACTGGTTCGACCAGCACGCCATCGTCAACGAAAGTTGACAAATACATAGCACCTTCAACATCTGATAGTCAGATGCTACCTAGTCAGAATGATCTACCACCTAGACGTAGTGGGAGGGTCGTACGATAACCTGATCGCTACCTAGGGGTTGGAGAGGCACAAGTTGTCGCCTCAAGCGACGACATAGATGATCTATTGACCTACAGTAGTGCAATGGATGATTCTGACAAAGAGGAATGGCTCAAAGCCATGAACCTAGAGATGGAGTCCATGTACTCCAACTCGGTTGGGGAACTTGTGGACCAACCTGATGGGGTGAAACCCATAGGTTGCAAGTGGATCTACAAGAGGAAGAGGGGATCAGATGGGAAGGTACAGACCTTCAAGGCTAGACTAGTGGCCGAGGGTTATACCCAGAAAGAGAGAGTTGACTATGAGGAAACTTTCTCGCCAGTAGCTATGCTTAAATCCATCCACACTCTTCTATCCATTGCCGCATATTATGACTATGAAATTTGGAAAATGGATGTCAAGACTGCATTCTTGAATGGAAATCTTGATGAAAGTATCTATATGATACAACCAGAAGGGTTCATCGCCCAAGGTCAAGAGCAAAAGGTTTGCAAACTGCAAAAGTCCATTTATGGACTCAAGCAGGCATCTTGATCTTGGAATATAAGATTTGACTCAACAATCAAGTCTTTTAATTTTGAGCAGAATGTTGATGAGCCTTGTGTATACAAGCGCGTCATTGACGGGAAGGTGGTTTTTCTTGTTTTATATGTTGATGATATTTTACTCATTGGGAATGATGTAAGGATATTATCAGACGTGAAAAAATGGCTAGCTGACCAATTCCAAATGAAAGATTTGGGAGAGGCCACAGTTATGTTCTTGGGATCCAGATACTTCGGGATCGCAAGAAACGACTGTTAGCTATGTCTCAGGCATCCTATATCGACAAGATCCTTGTGCGATTTGGCATGCAAAATTCCAAGAAAGGCAATCTGCCTTATCGGCATGGAATTCATTTGTCGAAGGAACAGTCTCCTAAGACACCTCAGGATGTTGAGGAAATGAGACATATCCCATACGCCTCAGCAGTTGGTAGTCTCATGTATGCCATGTTATGCACGAGACCGGACATCTGTTTTGCAGTGGGAGTAGTCAGTAGGTTTCAGTCGAACCCATGATTGGATCACTGGGTGGCTGTGAAACACATTCTCAAGTATCTTAAGAGAACGAGAGATTATATGCTTGTGTATTCCGGTGAGGATATGATCCTAAGAGGATATACAGACTCTGATTTTCAGAAAGATGTCGATTCCAGGAAATCTACATCTGGATCAGTGTTCACCCTAGGTGGTGGGGCTATTGTGTGGCGGAGCATAAAGCAATCTTGTATTGCTGACTCCACCATGAAGGCTGAATATGTAGCGGCTTATGAAGCGGCTAAGGAAGTAGTCTGGCTCCGTAAATTCTTGGGAGATCTGGAAGTTGTTCCAGATATGGATAGACCACTCACACTTTATTGCGATAATAGTGGTGCGGTGGCAAACTCCAAAGAACCAAGAAGCCACAAGAGGAAAGCATATATAGAGGAAATATCATCTCATCAGGGAGATAGTGCAAAGAGGAGACGTTACCGTCACAAAGATTGCATCCGCAGAGAACCTTGTTGATCCGTTTACAAAGACCTTGCCGGCTAAAGCTTTTGAAGGTCACCTAGATGGTATAGGATTACGTGACATGTCCCATTTACTCTAGTGCAAGTGGGAGATTGTTGGGATGTATTCCCTAGAGCTATATGTGATGTAAACGGTTTCATGTGTTTTTGAAATAAAACGATGCATTATTCATTTATCAAATTATTTTTTTAATTTTCGCATATTATATATCTTCTTAAATACCCTAGATTACTTATGTACCTTCAGACTTAGTGTATGAGTGTCATATACAATAGGATTTAAGTCTGAAGTTAGTAATCTTAAATAGAACAAACAAGCGGGTACTTTGTTTGTGGTTTATCTATAGCTGCGGTCTATTCTATATTTGTATGGCGATCTAAATCCGGATCATCCATGTAGAGACATGAGAATGGAGGCAGCTTGTATGATGCGATCATATAGGACTGGACTCAGATAGAAATGACATTCTTATAATATCCGTTAAGCAAAGAAAGTCATTTCAATCTACTTGATGGTCATATATGGATTAATCTTAATCCTGAGTGTACTACGAACTCCTGCATGGCAGGCCGTGTCCTTTGATTTACAAAGGTGAGGTTGGTGTAGCAGTCCCGACCAATAGCTACGTACTTTGGGGGCACAATTTGTTTTGTAGCTGGGAGCGTTTTACATAGACATGGAGTTCACTCCTTCTTGCGAGAAGTAGATGAGTATCTTTCTTAAGGGTTGATTCGGTACTTGAACGATTTGAGCGCTCAAGTCTTTCTATTACGAACAGAAAGATTAATATTCATAATAGTTATGAATAAATCGTTCATTAGAGAATCAATGGTACTTAAGGTAAAATAATTAGAGGGGTATAACGGACATTATGACCCGGCTCTAATTACAAGATACTCGTGAAGGATCAATTCGTATGTAATGACTATATCGATGGACAACGACTTAGTTCGACTTAATATTTCATCTGCGGCAACGAGAGTGCAACTTCGGGTTTTTAGTGGAATAACCCGGAGTTAATTTCGGAATATCTAATTAAGAGCTTAATTAATATTTCGAGATTATTGGAGCTCGGAACCGTGGGTCCATTTGGTCTCCGTGCTAGCTCGATTTACTATAGCGGATTTAATATAATTGGATAGTCTAATTATATACTCACAAAAGAATAAATATTATTATATGATTAATAATATTAATTATGTCACACTTGAAACTATACATTAAAAGTTAATGTATGGTATTAATAATTATATGATAATTATTAAATATAAAATATTGAATTATATATATGATATAATTTAATAAGGCTAAGATTGTAATTTCTATATTATGGGTTTTGGAAACCCTTGATTTAATTTTGGAAGTAATGACTTTCAAAATATTACTCATATATTTAATTTGTAACATATATTGACTTTATGGAAAGTAATAATATTGTTACAAAATTAATGAAGAAATAAAGGGCATGGCCGAATTCCTTGATGTATAAGGAATAGATTTGTTTATTTTGGAAACAAAATCTAATCAAAAAATCCTAGCCCTGGCCGAATTCCTTGGTGTATAAGGAATATAATTTGTTTATTTTGGAAACAAAAATTTAATCCAAAAATCCTAGCATTGGCTGAATTCTACCTTAGGGAGGGGATTGGTTGTTTTGTTTGAGTGAAACAAAATTGACCTAAGTATAAAAGGAAAACTTGATTTTCTTTTGAGTGGGGCTCTCATTCCAAACCCTAACTACCTTATTCTTCTTCTTCTTAATTCTCTCAAAAGTTGAGAAATAAATTTCGAAGAACAAGAATAAAAAAATATTAAAAATGTGTGATTAAATCTCTAAAACGTTTAGGGATTTGTTTGTGTGTGTAGCCCACACTACTTTCCGTTGGTAACGATTTATAGCACGAAAGATCTTGTGGCATTGAACAAAACATCTTCTTATTCATTCTACTAAGTCACGGCATTGAGGAACAATAATACTTCATTGCCGCACTTCACTTGTCAAAATCGGGGCTCGATTTTGATTTGGTTTAATTCGGGTTTTGGGAAACACCTTGGGGACTTTTTGGGGCTGAGTTAGGATTGTTTTTGAGTGGAAAAATCAGACCTAAAACGCTACAGTAGGTCACGCAAATCAGGGTTTGGTTTGGGTGCAGTTCGCGTGTGTAACGAGTGTAAAATAGTCCAATAATTCACTGCAGTTCGGGGGCTGTTCGGGGACTGTTTCATGCGCATTCCGGGGCTGAGATCTTGTCCGAAACAAAAGAAAAACTTTAGTATGAGTGCTGGTTCCATTCGGCTTTAAGGAAGGGAAGACAGAAAAAATTTTCAAGGTCGATCTGTGTGCCTAATCGCTTCCGTTGCGCGAGGAAAGTGCTTCCTACAACACGATTCTTAAAGCTTTGGTCAAAGTCGATCACCAAGGGTTTTGAGTTTTCTTATTTTGTTTTCTCCAATTTTTGAGTTTCCGGACTCCGATTCAGCCCCAATTTTTTCCTATACACTCGTAATGAAATTCAGTTTTACATAAAATTATTTAAAAATACATCCATGCTAGATATCCACGGGTTAGACCCATTTCCGCTGCGCGGGGCACCGATATGACCCTATGGGTTCCACAACTGCCCCAACAAATATTGGTAAAGCTTTAGTAAATAGGTCTGCGAAGTTATCAGTTGAACGTATTTGCTTGACATCAATTTGTTTACTCTGCTGTAGCTCATGAGTATAGAAGAATTTAGGTGAGATGTGCGTGGTTCTGTCTCCCTTGATGTACCCTACTCTAATTTGTGCAATATATGCAGCATTATCTTCATATATCACTGTTGGAATATTTGTGGCAGAATTTAAGTTGCATGTACTCTGAATGTGATGAATAAGTGACCTTAACCATATACATTCTCTGCTTGCTTCATGTAATGCAATTATTTTGAGTGATTGGATGAGGTAGCAACAAAAGACTGTTTTGTAGATCGTCATGAAATTGTTGTGTTATTGTGGGTAAAAACATAACATGTTTGTGAACGTGTCTTATGAGGGTCAGAGAGATATCTTGCATCAATGTAACCAACAAAGCCTGGATCTTTTCTTAACTCATTTGAATAAAATAATCTCAAGTCTTTTGTCCCATGAAGATATCGAAGATATGTTTGATGTTATTCCAATGTATTCGAGTTGGTGCAAAATTAAATCTTGCCAATAAATTAACCGAGAATGCAATATCAGGTCTGATCCATTGAGCTAAATATAGCAAGGCACCAATTGCACTAAGATATGGTACATCAGGACTAAGTATCTCTTCATTATCTTCTTTAGGGCGGAATTGATCCTTTTTATGATCGATAGATCGGACTACCATGGGAGTATTTAATGGATGAGCATTATCCATGTTAAAATGTTTGGGAATTTTTTCAATATATGCAGACTAATATATAAATACTCTGTTAGTTTTATTCTCGATCTACAAGCCGAGATCATATTTTGTTTTTCCCAAGTCTTTCGTCTCAATTTCTCTTTTCAAATATTTAGCAGTTTTTAAAAGCTCTTCAGGAGTCCTAATTAGGTTCATATCATCGACATATTCTGCTATAATAGCAAATCCAGTCTCTGACTTTCTAATAAATATGCATGGGCAGATAAGATCATTTATATATCATTCTTTCATCAAATATTCACTTAAATGATTATGCCACATGCGTCCAGATTGTTTTAATCCGTATGAAGATCTTTGTAATTTGATTGAACATAGTTTACAATCATTTGATTTATATGCTTCAAACATCTTCAATCCTTCGGGGATTTTCATGTAAATATCAGTGTCAAGTGACCCATACGAATATGTTGTCACTACGTCCATAAGACAAATGTCTAGTCTTTCAGAGACTGTCAAACTGATCAAAAATCGAAACGTAATAGTATCCATCACAGGAGAATACGTATCCTCGTAGTCAATATCTGGTCTCTGCGAGAAACCTTGTACAACTAGTCGCGCTTTATATCTAATGATTTCATTATAACACCCATTTGTAACCAACAGTTTGATATCTTCAGGTGTTTAGACTAAGGGTCCAAATACTTCACGTTTGGCTAAAGAAGTTAATTATGCTTGAATTGCTTCTTTCCATTTAGGCCAATCGTATCTTTTTCTAGGGGTGAGCAAAAAAGGTTTCGGTTCCGGTTCCGCATGGAACCAGAACCTACCCGAAAAAAATCGGTTCCTAACTAAGTGGAATCGGAACCTACCCAATTAAATAGGGTACCCTGTTATTCGGTTCCAATTCGGTTTCGGAACCTTTTTTTTCCTGTTATTTTTTTTTGTTGCTACCCAGTAATAACAAAGTGCTGGTTATTGATGGTCGAACCAGCCATGTAATGTAATCAATCTCTTTCCAGGTTATGCAGCAATGGTTAACTCACGCCTTGATTGTACAGCAGAAGCCAAGATCAGAGTTCACACTCGTCCGGCTTTTAGAGCAACAGATTTTGTGAATTTATAGCTAGTTATTTAATAAACACATGCACCACAATGAGTGGGCTGCTCATCCAATAAATCTTATAATTATTAGTATTGTCTTTAAAAAAGAATAAAATATTTAAAAGATTTTAGTTACCTTTGATAAACAATGTTTTTAAGAGTACTAGCTGTGAATTTCAAAAGCAAACAGCATGTATTTGGTAGATTTTATTAAAGTGTTGATTTGTTGTATAAAGATCATAATAGACATAAATAAGTTGTCTACAACTCAATTATTGACATTATGAAGATGATAATACTGCAATAATTGAAAATGCAAATTACTGCAGAACAAATTTATACAAAGATTGGTTGATGATCATACACTGCTTAATGGTATGAAGAAGTTTCAAATGGGTATGAAATCAGGTCTAAAACTGGTTCCTAATTCGGTTATGTAATCGGGTCCAAAATCAGGTATTTAAAACGGGTCTCAAATGCGGTTCCGGTTCAATGGTCCGGTTCCGATTCCCATCATTCTGGAACCGGAACCGGACCGGTTAAAATCGGTTCCTTAAATTTGGAATCGGAATCGGACCGGTTACAACCGATTCCGGTTCCAAACCCGGATTTCCGGTCCGGTTCCAATCAGTTCCGGGTAAACCCAGAACCGATGCTCACCCCTATCTTTTTCTACATTCATCGACAGTTTGAGGTTCAAAATCATTTGTAATTTCAGTAGCTATTGTATATAAAAACACATTGTCGATGGTTATTTCCATTCGATCCCACAGTTCTCTTGTATAAGTATAATTTGTAGACTTTTCCTCATTTTTGAAATTTTAAACCTCTTCAGGGGCTAGTATCTCTTCATGGACTATCAGTTCTTCTGGAACTAGTGATTGAGAACATGTGGGTATAGTCATTTCTCGAGCATTATTTTCAATCGGATCCAGATCTTTCATTTTCCTCTTTCGGGGGACGATATCTTTAGAACCAAGTGGTCTACCACGTTTTTGACGTGCAATAGATGATTCATTAGCTGCCTTTACACTGGATTGTTCAACAGGAACAACCACCCGGGCTGGTATATTTGCAGCTGATATATGTGACTTGGCTATTTTTGCAACATCTATAAATGCATCTTGTAATTATTTTACAATTTGTTGCAAATGAATTATCCTTCGCACTTCATTTTCACATTGGCTGGTGCGAGGATCTAAATGAGACATGGTAGGAACTTTCAAGAAAGTTCATGCCTTACTTCTGAAGGCTCTTTCTTTTCTCCTAATGGTGGGAAAATTATCTCATCAAAATGACAATCCGTGGAACGTGCGGTAAAAAGATAACCCGTTAAGGGTTCCAAATATCTAATAATGGAAGGTGAATTAAAACCAACATATATCCCCAAACGACATTGAGGTCCCATCTTTGTGCGTTGTGGGAGCGAAATTGAAACATACACAGCACAACCAAAAGTGCGTAGATGGAAAATATCTGGTTGGTGACCGAGAACAAGTTGGATCAGAGAATATTAATGATAAGATGTGGGTCTAAGGCGAATTAATGCAGCCGCAGGTAGTATAGCATGACCCCATATAGAAATTGGTAATTGAGATTGTAACAACAAAGTCCGTGCAATTACATGAATTCGCTTGATCAATGATTCTGTCAATCTATTTTGTGTATGTACATGTGGAACTCGATGTTCAACATCGATTTCAACTGATGTACAGTAGTCATCAGATGTCTTGGATGTAAATTCACCAGCATTATCTAATCGTATGATTTTGATTGGATAATCTGGGAATTGTGCCTTTAATCTAATCATCATGGCAAGTAGCTTAGCAATGCAATATTACGTATGGATAACAAGTAAACATGTGACCACCATGTAGATGCATCAATCAAAACCATAAAGTAATGGAAAGGTCCATTTTGTGGATGAATTGGTCCACAAATGTCTCTTTGAATCCTTTGTAAGAATGATGGGGATTCTAGGGCAATCTTATATGGAGATGGGCGTATCAAAAGTTTGCCTTGTGAGCAAGCGGTGCAAATGATCTCATATGTCAATAGAATCTTCCGATTATTTAATTTATGCCCATTAGAATTTTCAATTATTCTACGCATCACTGTATCTCCTGGATGACCAAGATGATTATGCCATAACATAAACATCTTTGGATTATTGAACTTCTGGTTCATCACTACATGACTTTCTATTGCATTTATGATTGTATAATACAATCCAGATGAGAAAGCCGAAAGTTTTTCCAATATATATTTCTTACATGAGATGTTTTTTGTAATACATATATATATTATATATTGTTTTCATCTAAAGTTTCAATATGATACCCATTTCTGCGAATATCTTTGAAACTTAGCATATTTCTACTAGACATGTCTGAATATAGAGCATTTTCAATGCATAATTTATTTTGCTTGCTAATAAGATTATGGCTCTTCCAGAGCCTTCAATTAGGTCTACAGGACCAGATATAGTGTTTATCTTTCCTTTACATAATTGTACGTCCAAGAAATATTTTCTATCTCGAAGGATAGTGTGTGTAATTGCACTATCAACCAAACATACATCCCTATATTTATTTTCGGAACAATTAATTTATTTGTAGGATCCATGTCTTCAAAAGCAAATTTCATATTAGACATCAAGTAAAAGATATGAAATAAGGTACATCTGATGTGATAAAAAATATTCAAATAAAACTTAATTAAATGGCTAAATAAAATTCAATATTCCTAGATCCTAAACCATTCATAAAATGAAGATAAAATTCAAGGTTTAGTCACGATGGATATTTCCATCAACAATCAGGTGATCAATCCTTCCCTCTGGGTCCTTGAAGAACTCAGAGACATCAAGATGAGTGATATGCACTGGATCCGAGTCATCGATAAAGTTAGCTTCAATCTCATTTCCTTTCATTTTCTTGGATGCTTGGTATAGATCTACTAAATGGTCATCTACACGACAGATACGTTACCAATGTTCATTTCCTCCGCATCGATAACAAATTTGATCATTATCATTTTTGGTAGATTTCTTTTCTGCACTATTTTCTTTATTATCTCTTTTATAAACATTCCACTTTGGTGTTGTCCATTCTTTTTGTTTTGTTGTCCTGAGTTATTATGACCACCATGGGGGCGATAACCACGCCCTCCGCGTCTTCTTTTACCTCCCCGACCACGTCCATTATTTGTATGTGTATTTGCATTCACTTATGGGAATGACTTAGATCCAGTTGGTCGTGATTCGTGATTTTTCATTAGTAGCTCATTGTTTTGTTCAGCAAATAGGAGGCAAGATATCAAATCTGAGTATTTTCTGAAGTGACGCTCCCGATATTGTTATTGCAGAATCATATTTGATGCATGAAAGGTAGTGAGTGTTCTTTCAAGCATGTATTCTTCAATGATATTTTCACCACACAATTTCAGCTGTGAGGTGATACGAAATAGCTCATCGTTGTAGTCAGAAACTTTTTGGAAATCCTGCAACCTCAAATTTGTCTACTCATATTTTGCTCTAGAGAGGAATATATCCATTTGATGGTCATATCTCTCTTTCAGGTTATTCCATAAGGTCAATGGATCTTCAACTGTCAAGTATTGAGATTTCAGGCTCTCATGCAGATGATGATGAAGAAAGATCATAGCCTTTAATTTATCCTGCATGGATGTTTGATTTCCTTGGCTTATGGTTCTTTCCAGGCCTATAGCTCACATGTGCATTTTAGCATCCAAAACCAATAAGAGATAGTTTCTTTTGAAAACTTCGAGTGCAGGAATTTACATGTTTATGAAACTTGTCATTTTCAAGGTTCCTTGTAAAGAGAAATATAATCGTCATAATAATAAATATATTATACAAAACTAATTGCGAAGTAAAAAGAATATCATGCATATATTTAGAACTTCAAGTTCATAAATATTATATTGTATATTCACAACTTCAGGTTCTAT
Source organism: Zanthoxylum bungeanum (assembly GCA_019454045.1). NCBI lineage: Eukaryota > Viridiplantae > Streptophyta > Magnoliopsida > Sapindales > Rutaceae > Zanthoxylum > Zanthoxylum bungeanum. The sequence continues at coordinate 33,857 of SKCR01001346.1, read as the reverse complement.
GATAGATTTAAAATTGCAGGTTTTAATCTAATGTCTAATTGATTGAGATTAAAACTTCAGATTCTTTAATTGTAGTGTAATTATAGAGTTTCAAGTTCTATAATTATTTTGTAGATCTAGAACTACAGGTTCTAATCTAATAATTAATTAATGAATTTAGAACTTTGGGTTCTAATTTATCTCTTATATTTAATCATAATTATGAAATAAAATATAATAAATTATAAAAAAAATACAGTTTTTAATTTCTGATGTGAAAGATTCAAAATAATGTCAACCATATAGCATACTCATAAAAATAATTAATTTATTAAACTAATAATAAATAAAGGAATAATATAATCGTGCTGATAACATGTTATAAAATAATAGAGAAATAAAAGAAAATAGTACCTTATAAAACTGAAGGCTTCTTTTCTTATTGATTTTGAATGAATGAATGAATTATATAAGATTTGCTTTCTATTTAAAGGGAGAGGTTGAGTTAATATCATTATCCTTAAACGATGTTGGATAAGTTATTTATAGACAGGGGTTATGATAAGTTCATTATCTCTAAGTAATGTGGGATAAGCTATTTATAGAGAGAGGTTAGAATAAGTTCATTATCCCTAAGTAATGTGGGATAAGCTAGAATAGAAAATAAAGTGTAAGAGACTATCTAATTTACAACACTAACAAGCATTGTAAAGCAAAGTTTGTTTTGTCATAATGAATTGAATTATGCAGTGAATACATCATTGCAGGTTTCTGTTTTCTCCCTTTCTCTTTTGGGATTCCGGGAAATGGTGGGGAAATTGACCATATTATTGAAAGAGTTGCAGTAAATGCCAAGGTACCCAATGTCATGTATTTACATTAGCCCCTGTTTATAAATGTGCAGGGAAAAAGACAAGACCCCAAAAGCTTGTTCCGTTAAATAAATAGTCAAATATATACCGAATGTTAAGCACTTGAACTACTTTTAAAAGAAAAAAGAAGAAAAAATTCAAGCAAAATAAAAGTTTACTTAGTTCTGTACTCAATCTATCTATCTGTTTCATTGATTTATGAAAGAAGGCATAGTCATAAAATTGTTACTTTGTTGATAACTAATGGATGAAACTCCTCTGGGAATGTACACACAGTAAATCAGTAATAACGTCCTCATTCTTCTGTCTGGTAAATTGATGGATATTCTTCGTCACCATCACCAGTGACCATTAGAATCTGCTTAGGTTCTACTTCGTCTTCCTCCACTTTTGTTGCCTTGTAATCCTTTGGAAGCACATTACAATTAATGGTGTGCCACACAGGTCTCTCTTCTTGGAACAAACTGCAGTCGATGCTAGTCATTAGAGCAAGTAATGCAGCTCAAAATTTCACACGCTTATATGAAACAACAAGAACATCTAATTATTGGGGTGAATACAGAAATTGGCACATTTTTGTAGTGTAATTGTGTCAAGACTCAAGTTCCAAGCCAACCAAAGAGATTAATGGATGGGTAGTAGGTCAGAACGTGCATGAAACACAAGCAGTGAACAGTGACTGAATAGTGTTGCATGAACAGTATCAGTGAACAGTAATGCATGAACAATGTTTTCCTATTATGTTTTAGTTTAATTATTTCCTTGATGGTAATTTTGTCTTTCTACTTTATTATTATGTTAACCTAGGTCTTAGACTAGTATTTATTGTTAGCTTTATTGATTATTTCATCATTTCTGAACTATTGTGAAATTGAAGGCTTTTGTTATTTGGAGTTCTTTGAACTTTTATCGGCATTTCAGAGTATTCTTGCTTTGATTCTCGCTTGGGCTAGAGTAAATTTAATTTTGTGAATCTATTCTAGGATTTAATCAATTCAATTATGCGAGTTGATTAAATCAAATCTATCTTTACTTGAATTTAGGTTTAAAACCATAAATTCCCAATTCCAATCTAAAATAAACCCTAGATTTGAATTAAAATCCCTAAGCCCCCAAATTAAGCAAATTCCTTGTTCAATTCGCTAAAAGACTTTGTACCTTAAGGATCAAGCTAAGGATGGCTAGGGTTTGTTGTTGGATTCTTAATCAGGTCCTCAACAAATTGTAGTCTTGCTTTCTTTTACTTGTGATGCAGCAGGTGAGAGAGAGAGAGAGACAGATGCATAAGTAGAGTGAATCTTACAAGATACAAGTGAAAAGATGGAATCAGAAGTAATATTTAAAGAAGCTAAATAATTATGTTTCGAATATTAATTTGGATTGTGATACACGTATACAGCCAATTTTTAGGAAAGCGCCATCAGACAATGAAATCTAATGTTGGTATAGCAAGTATTTGGATGTGTATTGCGTATTTTTTTTGCGATTAAATCTCTGCAGCAGGGAGAAATAGAGATAGAGAGAGAGAGGGACTTACGGATGCTTGCAAAGCATGGGGCTTTGTACGGTAAGGGCATACTTGCACGTGGATAGCTCTGTAAAGGAACTAATCATAGCTCTAGGTTCTGAGCAGACAAATCTCACCTGAATAAAGGAAAAATTGTATTGCAGAGAAGATAAACAGAAAGGGAAATGGGAAGGAAAACCGAGAACCGTAGACAACTTAATGAATTGATTAGTTTATACCTCAGTCTCTCGGGGCTGATTTGTAAGATCACAGAGTGTTCCATTTGTGTACTGATGAGCATGATACCTACATAAAACATGTAACACAATATAACTCCCGTTTTTCTAAACTGTTTGTCTCTCTCCCCATTTTCTTTCCTTGCAGCAACTGCTTATTCTTCCATTTTTATTATTTATCTAGTTCACCCATGTATTCAGGAAACCGTACCTTTGTGATGCATCTTTGGAGCGAGGATCTTTCAAAGTGGAAATGTCAGAGAGATTTTGGTTGTAAGCAGCTGTGGCCTCTGCATCATACACTCCCAAGACAAACTCTTGAACCACCTGTAATGAGTGATTTCATGACAGTAAGATCTGTTAGATGTTTATTGCTCTTAGAAACATCAATAAAGGAATGCAAGTGCAAAAAATTATAATGAAAATAATGCTCCTCTGCCGATGATTCTTAATACCACTAATATTATGACTACAACAAACAGTAAAAAAAAATTACTAGAACTATACTATATTGTACAGACTGAGTGGGATCCATTAAACATTGGGTGCTGACACCACATTCAAAACCCAAAATTTCGCACCATAAATTTTATAAAATCTTGCCATAATAGTATGCTTCATCTTGAACTTGCAAGATGTTCTGCTACTGAGAAGGAAAAAACATCAAACACCAACATCACAAACAAAGATGGTCCATAAGCAAAACAGGAATTTGCTTAGAGAGTATTTAAGAGATTACCTTATCATCTTCCAAATGCAGTTGCCGTAACTTACTTTGGTAGCAAAATTCATATGACCACCAACCTTCTTGCTGCGTAAAAGAATTGATAATGCATTAGTTATTAAATGAAGTCATGATATAACATGAGGAAAAACTGAAATTTTTAGTAAAGACACAAATGTACTGAAAAGGATATTTACTTATTCAACAATGATAAGTGTACACCCATATGACACACCCTAGGCATAATAAATATTGAAAAATAAATTAAAATAATTTAAGAATTAGAAAAATCAGATTTTTATACCTAGGGTGTCTTTGCGTACATCATTTGAGTGTATACCTATTATTACTCTTACTTATTTACTCAATAAATTTGGAACATATGTTACATGTAACTCAACATGCCACATTTAAAACAAACTTCGGAGTAATAGATGTTTACTCTGATAAAGCATCGTTCCTTCAATACTTCAAGCAGCTCGTCCGGTGTCTTCAATTTAACCCGTTTCTGAGTTTCAACAATCATGCTGCTTGTATTATGCTGAGGTACTGGCTTTCCACTCTTGGTTTTCTCCATCTTAGGTAGGTAACATAAAAAATTGTGACCATTTTTATTCGGCATAATCACAGATTCCTGATCATCATCCTGAAAAAATTTCAGGCCCATTCATTAGATCATGATAGCTCATGTATTGGAGAAGCTGAATCATTTATCCCATCGAAAAACACAAGGACATAAAAAAAATGAAGAATAAAAAGCAAAAAAAAAAAAAATTGCCTTTGAATAATCCGTCCCATTGACAGGTGGGTTGACAAAATAACATGGCATGTCTCCAAATTCCAAAACATAGCAAGCTTGTTCAAACAGAATACGAAATTCAAAAGTTTAACATACTTACAGGATGAAAAGGGGCATCTTCCGAATGGAATTCAATCTTGTACTTTGGTTCACGAGAACTTCGACCAAATGAATTACCTGTCAACCAATAAAATATAAGAGAAATACAGCAAAACTCAAAAACCTCCTGCAACAGGAAACGATGATTACAAAAGAACTAGAATAATATCTCCATTATTTAACTACAAGCTTAATGACAAAGCCAAGCCACGAGTGCCTTCAGAGGCATCAAAGCTGGCCCTTGAAAAGCAATCAATCTCTATCGTTTAACTACTATTTGATGAGTTTGTTTAACTAAATTCCATAAACTCCACTCACCCATTTTTCCACTCTAGTAAAATTATCTTCTATCGCTGTCACATATCTTAAGACTCAAACAGAGACAATCTTAAGTTTCATATTAATTATCTTTTAAACACACACACAAAAATCGAACCCAGATATATCATATCGAAATCGATCAGAAATGGCCTCTGTGAAAATCATAAGCTAAAACAATTAGCAATAACAACTCTAGCTAAAGCCCAATTTATAACATATCTCCAAGAACAAAGTCACACAACCCACTAACTACAATTCACATCAAGTTAAAATATTATTCTTCATATAACCCTCATAAAGCCCAGTTCTCTAAATTTTCATTTCACCACCTAGAATTAATGAAACCCAGATAAATATTACATATTTTCTTACATCACATAGAAGAAACAGACATAAAATTAAGCTCAAAAGATCATAATAGCCATTAACATTACTATAAAATATATATAATATATATATATATATATATAATATATATATATAAGGAAGTGGAAATATTATTACCTACATGAGCTGGATAGATTTGATCGGCTAACACGTAATTGCAGAAATTGTATGAAACAACGAGAACCAAAAACAGCAATCTCATGTTCTTGTTTGTGTTTAGTAATAATAAAAGTATAATCTTTGTGCTGTTAATAAGAGACCCCAAATCAAATCTCACGAACCCTAAAAGTATTGATTTCAGGGATTAAGCTTCTCTTTTTTCAATTTCTTCAGCCAAAGTATTGGCGATGGCAACAGTCCTCCACGTCGATTGGCCAATGAAAGTTTGCCATGTCACTACGAGTTATGATCGAGTCCTGTAAAATCACGTGACTTTCATACACTTACACAAATTCAATCATATCTATCTAATAAATGAGAATGATGTTGGTGGAAAGAGAGACTATCCAACAACTTTCTTTATGTGACTTAATTGACGGATCAGATCATTTCATTGGTAATTTGAGGAAAGAGAGTAAATTGATTGATGGAAATGGTCAAAAATTTTCAAATTTTCAAATTAAAAAATAGAAAGTTAAAATAAAATCATTTAATTTAAAAATAAAATCATTTAATTCTGTAACACTGTGCCGTAGGCACGGGCAAATACTGTAACACCGTGCCGTAGGCACGGCCAAATACTGTAACACCGTGCTGTAGGCACGGGCATCATTTAATTAAAAAATAAAATCATTTAATTCTGTAACACCGTGCCGTAGGCACGGGCTAAATACTGTAACACCGTGCCGTAGGCACGGGCAAAAACTAGTATATATATATATATATATATATATATGGCTAGATCTGTGTCATTATTAGAGAAAAAAGTCGGATTCAATGACACAGATCCAACCACATAAGCATATATGGTTGAATCTGTGTTTATATCATTGTTCAAATTTGAAATTTAATTATATTTATTTTATGATTATTTACCGTTTTACTATAGAAAATAAGGGTGTAATCGAGCCGTGTAGTGGTTATTCGAACTCGGCTATATTGGCACTTATATGAGCTAGAACTTGAATCAAGCTTTGAATGTGTTGTTTGAACTCAACTTATTAAGAAGATATTTGGATCAAACTCAACTTGAACTCAATTACTAAATGAGTTGAGCTCAACTCGAGTTTAAGAAAAATCAATTTTTGAACTTTTTTATTTACTTAGTTAAATTTTAAATAAATTCCCTATAAAATTCAATTTTTTGTGGCACACACATTATAATATCGAGTCGAGTTAAAATCCAAGTTGAGTTTATTTCGAATAGTGTTCGCGAGTCAAAAGCGAGTTGAGTCAATCTTTTACGATTCGGTCTCGTTTATTAATCGAACTATTATTTTCGCGTTCGATTAACTTATGTATTAAACGATCGATCTCGAATCAAATCAAATGTAAGTCGAGCTCGAACTGTTTCACTAATAATTAGGAATATGAATTTGAAATATTACATTTTATTTGCCATAATTTTAACAATAACATGTAATTCTTTATCATGAATTTATTAGTAAAATACTTTAATAAAAAGAGAATTTTTTTACTTTGCTTATTTGTGCCAAAGTGATAAGACCCATCGTTTTAAAGTGTCCTAAAATTGAGATAAGCATTATAATAAACAGTGAACGCATACTCAAACAAGCAAAAACAAGTCACTGTTTGCTGGTTTTATATGTTCGAACATGCCATTCGGACATACATTCGAACACGCTATCGGATAAAATAGTATTTTTCAAGAAACAGTAATAAAATATGGAAAAAAAAAAAAAAAAAAAAAGGAACACAAACTAAATTATATTTCCCAGTGTATTACAGGACCTGTTTTGTACATGAGTCAACTGTAAAGCTTGTTACAATTTCACTAAAACTCGGGGTGTACTTAGTAACTCAAGAAATGTACATAATAGAAAAGGGATGTATGCATACACATCAACATCTATAGTCCAGTTCAATGGATAGTAAGCTGAATCTTGCAACTAAAATCATTCACCCAAAGCAACTGTGAACAAGAATTGAGCACCCAATCAATTATAAATTGAAGCTAATGCAGAAGTATGATTATAGCACAAAACACGGGAATCTCAGTTTCTAATGGATTCGGACGTTACATCATTAAGCTACAACTGAACCACGACCAGAACCGCGCCCAAGACCGAGACCCAAACCCAGTGGGACACTATCAGTTTTGGGTATCCCATGGTTACCGTGGCTGCAATGAGAAGAATGGACATGACTGTGATGTGTGTTTGCATTGTTAGAACTGACATTGATAGCAACATGGCCATTGCCATTGCCATTGGCATGATGCATATGGCCATCCCCATTTTGCAAGTTTGAATTCCTTGACATGTGCATCATTCCAATCCCCTCGGAATCAGCTGACTCTTCAATACGCTCCACATCTTCATTGTAACCATTGATTAAGAAATCTGAGCAGTTCCTCTTGCACCCATGATCATAAGGGTTTCTGAAGCGACCACCAGGACCTCTTAGGTAATTATATCGTAGTGCATTTGCCATTTCATTCGTTGTTATATTGCGAGATATCTGTTGCAAGAAGTAAAAGAGTTCAGCCCTAGTTACATAGGTATTAACATTGCAAAGACCAAGAAAAAAATGTTGATGCCACACAGAACCTAAGCATTGAAAATTATTTGAGTTGAAGATCAAAGCTTCAATAACCTAGGAGAGCTAACAAAACAGTAAAGACTGTAGCTAATGAATATAGAACCAAAAATTTACAGCCAGGAGAAACTTTAAAAGGTCACAACTGACTAACGACCCAATGCAAAACAAACATCAAGAGAACAAATACCTATGATGCATCAGCATCATGAACATGTTTTAGAATTATAGGATTACTGCTCACAAGTCATATGGGTATACCCCAAAATGGACATCTGCCAGTTCTGTGAACCCAGGTCCCAGCTAAAACTAGCACTCGCTATATGGGTATACCCCAAAATGGAAACACACACATGCAGGTTACCATAGCTACAACAAATAGAAGATGCTACAGGCATACCTGAGAAGCTTGAACAACTGTCAAAACAGCCACACCAAAGAAGAGAAAAAAATCCATAATCAGAAATGATACAGCACCAATATGATGAGTACTAGCATGGCTCATCCATGCTCCAAAAGAGGGAGGAGATGTTGGATCAGTAAAAATTCCTGCAAGCAGCAAAACATAGTTCCTAAGAAAAGTGATACAAAAAATGGCCAAAACTACTCATAATATTAGCTTGAAGATGCGTACTTATGACGGTAACTGCACCCGTTACCAACATTGCTGAAACTTCTAAAACAAGAAACAGAAAGAAATCCCACTTGTTTTTCTGCATTAAAAATAAATAATTTAGTAAATTAAACAAAATAACAAAGGCAACAAAAAGACAACAGCCCGGAGACAACATGAGTAAATGACCTGGAATTACATCAGTACTAACTGTTATCATTCATGGATATATGCAGACAAATAGAGAATAATAATCTACTCTCACATTCCACATGGTCAGTTGGAAGTCAGAGACCGACCTAAAACACTAATTGTAACCATCCTTCCATAATATCATCCTTAAACCATTTAGCACCTTCTGCAAACACCAAGGAATTGACATAGAAACATGAATAATAAGGCTAAGGCTCCCTTTGATATTCTAACTGTTAGGTTGAACTTCCAAAGCCAAGGTGTTTGAAAAACATTTCCTACTTTGCTTTGGAAGTTAAGCTTGTTCTATTCGCCAGCTGTGTAATGTAAAATATTAAAAAATAAACACTAGCAATTTAATAAATTACAAAATTCATTGACTTCAAAAGGATGTTTACCAAACATCCATCCACTCTAACTTATAGTGCTTCCATTTCACAACAGATGTGGCTTCAAGGCCACAGTAGTCAGTACAGTTCTAAACGGAGCCTAACACGGATATGGCTTGTGTGATCAAGTGAATTCCATTATCATGAAAATTTTCGTGCTGCCCTCATGTTTCTTTTTAATCTTTCAACTTTAATGAACTTCTGAAGCGAAATGAGATCAAACATGAAACTAATTAAGCCAAGACTCAATGTCAAATCACCTTGCCAATGCAATTTGATACCCAAGGACAATGGTGGTCAAATTGTTCAACACAACGATCACAAGTTGAACAGTGCTTCGCACGAAGAGGTCTGACAATCTGATGACAATACACAATCAGATAAGGAAATAAGTAGAAGCCTAACATTAGACATGCCAAAAAGAAAAAAGAAATAAGAACCTTGCACGTCGCACAAAGCTGAGACCAATTGCCAGCCAGCAATGCAGGATTATTTATCTCAATCTTCAACAAAGGTTCCTAGTAAAATATACAGCATATTTACAAATAATTAGAAATTAAATGAATAATTACTAACACAATTCATGGAAATAAAAGAAATTGTATCCAAATCAAATTTATGGGGCAAGGACAAGAGAATAAAAAACAAGTGCAAGTTAAACCATAAAAAAGAGGCATGCAAGGGTCTTGATGGAAAAGAATAAAACCTACATCATCTTTCATATTTTGTGCATCATGCACGTTCATTCTGATATAACCTGGATCCTTTCTGCAAAATAAAATAAAGAGAAATTTAAATTCTGAAACATACATAAAAGACATATTAAGCATTCTTTATATCTTGGGGCCAAAACATAATTTGTAATCAAAAAATCATTTTAAAATCTGAAAAATACTTAATAGAGATTTGAGCAATATTGTTACATTGGGGCCACACAATTATCTGCATGGATACATGTCCCAATAGTAAAGACTAAAGACTACACCGATCAAATTAATAAAACAAGATGCTGCAGTCCTGATATCATTAAAACTCCAACCCATCCTAAGCAGGGAAGATGCCAAAAAAAAAAAAAATACAAAAACAAAAACAAAAAGTAACAATCAAGAAATAAGAGAAAAACATCATTTTTTAGGCATAGTCCCGACCTTCCAACCACACTTTCGAATAAGGAAGACAAGGTGGAAATAAATAAATAATTCAACTCAACCAACATAAACATCAAAAAGTATATACCATATAAAGCATACCTGCTACACCTATAGAACAAAACTAGCCCAGCAGTTGCCAGGAAAACACCTAACCATGCAAGAAGGCCAAAGCCAGCAGTTAACTTTGGCAGGTTTGATGCTGCAGCCCCAGTTAAAAATAACGCAGTCAGTAGCTTTCAGAAAAGAGCATGAAGTAAGTCTTTTGTGTAAAAGTTCAGAGCAGATACCCAAGATTACAGAATTCATATAGGTGACAAGCATCATCAAAATCAAACACCAAAGAACAGGTGCAAGTCCTAGTTTAGAAATTTTTCCAAGGGGACTGTTCCCATCACATCGTTTGTCAAGCAGCATTCTGGCATTTCCCTGCAAAATCAAATCACAAGGAGATACGATTTAAAACACACAATCAGCAGCTCAAAAAAGAGCACAAGTAGCCAGGGAAAAAATTAAAATAGTCTAAAGTAGGCTTTATTAGAGTTCTGGATAGCTGTTTCTAATTAACATCAAGTAGTATTCTCAGGTTAAAGCAAGCTAATAAGTAGCTGGTTTTTTATCATTTTATTTTCCCATAGTTTTGGTGGCTTTTGGTAATTACTAGGATTTTTTTTTTTTATTAGAAGCAGCCCTAAATTTTGATTTAGAAGTTTACTTCGTTTTACGTTTTAAGTGGTTTTCACCAGTTTATTTTTTTATTTATTCTTTTTGGTTTCTCATAAGAAGTCCAAGCCCTTGGTAAAATTCCCAAGTCCATGTATTTCTTTTATCATTTTCTTCTCTTTACGTGTACATTTCAATGTGCTGTTGTATATTTGGTTTGAGTGATTCATCACATGAATTACATTTGGTTTGCATCATGTGTGGTGCTAGAAGAGTTTTAAAGCTTCTTTGATTTCTGAAAAACTGATTTTGATATAAATTTCAAGCATTATATCAAATTGTTTGAGCAATCAACAAGAATGAAAGGGATCTGTAGCAACTAGCAAGCTTCATGTATCGCATTACCACATGATCATCAAAATACAGTACAGCCAAAGAGCCAAAGAGAAAGGCTAACATGCACTCTTTCTACATATTTTTACTTCCAATTCTGTTTGCTGGCATTTTTCCATAAACTAAAGATGCATCCATGGACAATGTAGTCTAATATGCTTTAATTCTATAATTATGTTTTAAATAAGTACTTTTCTATTCACCTGTCTTGAAAAGAAGTTGGTCCAATTGACACAGCATTCATCAGTCAATGCTGACAATACACATGCTTTAATTCATGTAACCTAGGTATTAAGTGAGAAAACCAACTTTTTGTCAAAGTAACATTACTAACCAATGTAAAGTGTTATGGAACACCTACAAGGAAAAAAGCCACTTGTCTGTGACTCTTATCAGAAGCAAGTTGTGCCGGTGTAAGACCAGTATTATCGGTAACCATCAGGTCCTCCTTCTTGCCAGCCTGTACTAACACTGTGCAAGCCTCTAAATTACCCCTAATAGCAGCCCAATGAAGAGGCGTGCAACCTGAGATTTTTAAGAACAAAATGATAAGGAGACGCAACTATTATTATTTCACAAGTATGTGTAATTCTCACATAATTGATCTGATGAAATTCAAGAAGGTAAAAGTTATTATCTAAGAAAAAACAAATACCTTCTTTGTCCTGCCGTCCTCTATATGCATCCAGAAATAGGAGCAAACGTATACAATCAGCAAAACCCTTGTAAGCCGCCCTAAAATTCACCAAAAGAAATATAACGAAACAAAATATCATCATTTGAATTGCTAATCAAAGGCACACATCAAGAATTTCACAGTTTAGGGGCCAGCTAACAAATTTAAGCACAAAATGTATGCTCAGATCAACATACAAGATATTTTTTTATAAGGGAAATTCTCTCCGGTCCACCCTAAATTAGGCGACAGTCAAAAAATATTACAACATTTTTGACTTGATCATTTTTTCACCCGATGTTGTAAAAATATGTATTTTTACACTCGGAGTTACAAAAGCGCATCATATTCCACCCGAAAACGTGCAAAAAAATTATCAATTTTCCACCTTAAAAAGGTGGAAATTGATACACTTTTGAAACTCGAGGCGGAAAAAGGATAAAGTCAAAAATGTTAGTAATATTTTCGGACTTTCGCCTAATTTAGAGTAGACCGGAGATAATTTCCCTTTTTAATATTTTATAAAAACAGAACAAAGCAAAACCATACCATAATTGACAGAGACATTTGAATATGCCATTACAACCTAAGTATCGCGAACAATCGGTAATATACTATCATTAAGCTTTTTCAGCAATGTAAGCAAAGTGTAGGAGAAGTTCTCATATACCAATGCAATGGGCTTCTTCCATCATTATCAGGAACATCAGGATCGGCATTCCATTTTGAAACTATGTGATAAAGGAAAGCTGTCTGACCATATTGAGCAGCCACATGTGTAGCCTGCAATCAAGTCCAGTTAACAATCATGCTAACATTTTGAGAGGTAACTGTGAGAAGACAAAAAAATGCTTGGCAATAAGTCTTCGTGGCTGGCGGCAATATGAAAGATCAATTAATATACTTATGTAGCCTTGTGTTCAGATTGTTAGACTCTTAAACTATTATCCAAGAGAAGAGGTATTGCGTTAGAATCCCCCGCTCCATTAATTAAACTATGAGAAGTTGTGTTAGTTTGCAATAGAGTTCATTTTTATCCACATGGCAAGCCAATTAGTTAAATCCAACCTTGCACATAGGGGGAATGTTAGTGTTAGAGTGTAGATACAATCATTATCAGCTTAAGCTTTTGGAACTAATGGTCTCTCGACAGACATCCTAGCAACCTTGAGTCTTCTGACATCAAGACTGTTATGGTCTAGAAAGTCACACACATCTTAATACTCGAGGTTGTCAGATGGGTTTAGGCCCATCTGTCCCCCTCCATCCTCGATATACTTGCACACAAATACTTCAGTTATATTCTTAATTACTCTTTGCTACTATTATTATATCATGTTTTTACATGGATTTGGGTTTTTCTCTCACTCATCCTCTAACAGTAAGCAAGCTACTCATATTCAAGAAAATGCATTCTCTCTATTACAAAGTAAACCCACATTCATGAAATGTTCTAAATCTAATTGTGAAAATATATATGACAGAAAACCAAAGTACACGAGAAAAGTTGAGACAAACCTGATAACCATACATATCAGCAGCATTGACCCGTGCACCCTCTTGAAGTAAAAGCTCAACAACTTGGATTGCACCCCGTACCGCACTCCAATGTAACGCAGTCTGACCCGTATGATCTGCAGCATTTACATCTCCACCATGCTGCCATTTAACATAATCAACTCATCCCAATTCAATAATATAAACACAAAGCAATGAATCAAATCATCAAAATCAATTTAAAAAACAAACCTCGATGATATATTGGGCAGCAGCAGTCCGATTATTAAGCGCGGCCCACTGCAGGGCGTAGTAGCCAAGGCCATCTGGCTCAGAAACGGAGCAACCTTGGCCCTCCACCAACCTCTGTAACTTCTCCAAATCCCCATACGCAGCCGCCGTGTACACGTCGTTCCTCAGGCTCTCCTCGTCCACAACGACACCGTTCGAATCTTGATCATGATTATGATTCTGCGATGACTGGCCAACCTCTTCAACCACCTCGATCTCCGAAGACATTTTCTTTAACCTTTTTTTCTGGGTCAATCACAAAACGAATCAAAATCCCCAATTCAAAACCGCTTCTTTTCTTTCTATTTTACAAACTCTCCGGTGCCGCTAGTGTGATTTCATTTGGGTAGTAACTAATTATCAATATACCGAAATAGATCGTGAAGTTTTGATTTTTTTTCAATGGGTTGACATTTTTTTTTCTAGAAAAGAATAGGGTTCTTCGCAGAAGGAGGAGGAGACGAAGATTCGTATTGGGGATTGAGACGTTTTGTTGGTCTTCGGCCGTCCGTCTTGGGTTTGGTTGACTGGGAGAGATGAGTCTGAGAGAAAAGGCCAATCAATTTCTCTAGGGATTTCCGCAATTATCATGATCAGGAAATTATCATTTGTACCCCCTAAGATTATGAAAATATAAACAGTTTTAAATAAATTTAACTTTAAATATTCAGGTTCAATTTTAATATTTTATATACAAAATTTTATTCAACGTATTAATTTATATTTAAAAAGTTATATTAACTGAAATTTTGAGTGTAAAAATAAATTTGTTTAACGTTTTCAATTTTTTCATGCATAAACTAATCTTCCAATATAAAAATGATCTCTTATATTTATTTTTATAAAAATAAAAACTCTGTATTGCATGTTGTTAGTGTTAGGATGCGTTTGGAGGTCTCTTAGCTTTTATTTCAGATTATTTTCATTTATTGTTTTTAAAGGGATGTGAATCATATTATCCAATCATGCAATGACTACAACTTCAACACTCGGGATTTTATGGTGCGTTTACGTACTCGTAATCGGAATGAAATGGAATCGGAATGAGCTGAAATGTGAATGGTAAATCGGAATCAGAATAAGTTGTTTACTTAACTGTAGGAATCGGAATCGGAATGAAGCAGTATTACTATTGATGTGTTTACTTTATCCAGTAATCGGAATGAATTGTTAAAAAGTTACAAAAATACCCTTAGTTATAATTATATATTAATTATTATTAATCATTATTAATTATTTATAAATTAAGTATTTAATTATTAATGTATTAAATTACTAAATATTAATATATTCTTTTATTAAAATATTAAATATTATTTTATTATTAATTATTGATTAATAATTATTATTGATTATTGATTATTTAAGTATTAATTAATTATTACTTTAGTAATTAATTATTAATGTATTAAATTACTAAATATTATTTTATTATTTTATTAAAATATTAAATATTATTTTATTCTTAATTATTATTAATCATTATTAATTATTTATAAATTAAGTATTTAATTATTAATGTATTAAATTACTAAATATTAATATATTCTTTTATTAAATTATTATTTTATTAAAATAGTAAATATTATTTTTTATTAATTATTGATTAATTATTAATGCATTTTATTTATTATTTATAAATTAATATTAATTAATTATCTTATGGATAATATTGTCATTTCCTATCAACAATGAGAATGGGATTCCCATTCCCCATTCCCAAATTTGTGGGACCCACCCCATTGTCATTCTCATTTTTATTCATTTTTAAGAAGTAAACAATCTTATTGGAAATGACTCTCATTCCTCCATTCCCATTACCATCAAGTAAACACACCATATGTAAAACTAGCTTAGAGCTTAGGGGCAGTTAATTTTGATGGAAAATGTTTATATGATGGTTTTGACTATTTTCTTTTAAAAATAAAAAATAAAACCCCTAAAGTTGATAAGATCCTTGATGTAGTTCAATATCAAAAATGATACACTCACACACACTTTCACTTAAAATTTTACAAACTCTCTCACTGTAGCTACAGTGATTTACTGTAGATCACTATAATTACAGTAAGAGAGTTTATAAAATTTTAAATGAAAATGTGTGTGAGTGTATCATTGCTCAGTTCAATATATCTAGATATTGGATAGATATATGTCATGTAAGATTTTTCCCGTTCTCTCTCCCAATCGAGATAACTATGACCTGGTTCACCAAAAATATTTCATCTTGCTAAATTGAGGATGAATCAGTTTCTGTAGGATTTCTCATGAGGCAAATTTCAGGGATTTTAGGCTGGAGCATTGTTGCAGTTTCACTACTCAACATCAAAACTACACATGCCATTTTTGGCTTTTTCCAGCATCTTCTTCCACTTATTGACATGTTCTTGTTACCTTCTCAGCTTAGCATTATCTTTCTCCACATGGGTAACTTCATGTTCCAACTCAATTCTATAAGTCTCCATAAATATAATATACAAAATAATACAAAATAACCCAAAATGCCATATAATTGAAGCAAACCTACCATATTTTCTCCCCATTTTTTTTTTTTTTTTTGGGTGATCTCGGGGTTTATGAGCGTTTTTGATGTATTTTGGATGTGTTTTTTCAGGTTAAAATTGTACCATACTGAACAAATAAAGGTAGATACAGAGCACATCTGAGATATATAGGTTGGTTTAACTCATCAGATCCCAATTTTTGAGACGAAATTACTGAGTTGGCTTACTCATGGATCGAGCTGTGACCTGACCTTTTCACACACACTGTGAGTCTGACTTAGATGATTTATTCAAGAATTTGGATTTGAGTTGTATTTGGTACTTTGAAGGTTCTTGGGTTTTATTATTGGGCATTCTTTGAGGATAATATTATGTGTAATTCTCAGGACTGTTTTAAATTTTTTTTTTTTTTGTGATTGCATGAGTGTGATGATTAACATTTGTGGGTGTCGTCGCTGTAAGCCTTCATGAGACTACAACTCGTCCACTAAGGTCGCGTAGAGGTTTAAAGGCTTGTTGCATACGCTAAATGCAATCGTGATCCCTACGAAAATGACTTAGGTTAATTTGTTTTAGTTTTATTTTATTTGTTTTGCTTGAGGACTAGCAAAATATTAAGTTTGGGGTTGTGATGAGCGGTTTATATCCCTATATTTCCAGCCCATTTATCTTAATATTTTATGGGTGATCTCGGGGTTTATAGGCACTTTGATGTATTTTGGGTGTGTTTTTACAGGTTAAAATCATATCACGACTCAATGGAATTAACTAGAGATAGAAATGACAAGATACAAAGTAAATCGGGGTGTATTTCAGAGTGAAAACACGCATCCCAATGCACGTAGCGTGTTGAAAAGCACTGATGAACAAAATACAGGCATAGAGAAATCAATTGGGCCTGTAGCGACGCTCCCATTGAGCGTTGCGACGCGCCAATTTAAGTCATTATGGTGACGCGTGTCCAGATTCGCGCTTAAGTCTGATTTTTAATAAGGAAACACCCTCTGGACTTCCTATATAAGCACAAGTTCGTCCCAAAACCTAAAAAATCCTCATAACATATTTTGGAGCCTCTAGAGCATAGAAGAATGCCTAGAGTAAGGCAAAGATGAGTGTTTCAACTGGTGCTAGAGTTTGAAGGCGAAAGCTATAACGAAACGAAATTCTTTCTTCTATTTTTTCTCTAGTTTATCTTTTATGAGTCATTATTTTGTATTTATAATGATTAGCATATTTTTATTGTGATTATCATGAGTAGTTAAATCATTAAAAATATAAGGTGTAATGGATTCCAAGCATGTTTAATTAATTTAATTCCATATTTTCTTCATTTTCTTCTTTGTTATTTTAGTATTTATTATTCTAATGTGTTGAATGCTTGTTTTATTATATCGGCCAACAATAGAATATTCTTGATAAATCCTTAGGAACTCGAAAGAGAAAATTGGGTTAGCTGTGGGGACACAAGTTCGTCCCAAAACCTAAAAAAAGCCTCATAATATATTTTTGAGACTCCAAAGCATAGAAGAACGCATAGAGCAAGACAAAAATGAGTGTTTCAACTGGTGCTGGAGTTTGAAAGCGAAGGCTGCAACGGAAATTCTGTCTTCCCATTTCTCTCTATGAGTCCTTGTTTTGTATTTATAATGATTAGTATGTTTTTATTGATTATCATGAGTAGCTAAATCATTAAATCTATGGTTGTAATGGATTTCAAGCATGTTTAATTAATTTAATTGCATATTTTCTGTATTTGGCTTTGTTATTTATTATTTATTATTATATATGCTTTGAATGCTTATTTTATTTGTCTGACTAATAATAGAATATTCTTGATAAATCCTTAGGAACTCGACAGAGGGAATTTGGATTAGCCGTGAGAATATTAGCGTGTGATCCTACATGATAGAAATATACCTAAAGGGCATGCAGAGCCAATATTAGAAGTGGTTCTTAAGGAATTCGGTTTAATTTAATTAAAATTATCATTTGGTTAATTGAGTTATTCTGAATATATTCATCTGACCATCAAAATAGGCTTGTGAATAATTTAGTATTCTAGGTTAATAATTAATAACAACAACTCAATTGAATGAAGAATGTCTGGACACATTGTGTGCAAGCTTAGGTGAAGTTTGCAACCTTAGGTTCTTTTATCTTATAAAGTTTCCTTCAAAAAGTGTTATTTATTTTTAAACTCGATCAAATCAAATTATCTTCTCAACAGTTTAGTTAAGTTAAGTATGCTAGTTTTGGTATTAATAAGAGAAATATTAAATCTCTGTGGATTCGACATCCGACTTTCAATCATTGCATTATTTGAGTGATACATGTGCTCACATGCTAGCTTTATAATATCGTGATCAAATACATTATCTCCATCAAGTGAAAAAGAAAGAAAGGGAGAGGCCTACTCTGAGTATTAGCAGCTAAGAGTAAAAGCAACAGAGCTATAAGAAACCATAAGGATGTTTCCATTGTTGCTTGTTGTGCAGCAGTTCTTCTTTCATTTACTAATTTAGAAACTCAGTAACTACAACTGAAACTGCGAAATCAATTGAAATATACACTTCTTTTTTTATTAAAATTTTTTGGATTTGGAATTTCAAATTCAATACAATTTTTGCATGCACGCCTATGTAGGGTTGCTGTATCAGTTGTAAATTATTTTTCTATAGTAATAAAATCTAATATTACTATAGAAAAATATTTTATTTAATGATCTTAATAATATTTTCTAATTACATTTTAGTAGGGGTGGCAAAACGAATCAACGAATCGAATTTGTATCGAATCCTAAACGAATCGAATCAAAATGTGATGGATTCATATTCGATTCGTTTATTAAACGAATCCTAATATCAGGATTCGTATTTGATTCGTTTAATAAACAATCGAATACGATATTCGTTTATTGTATTCTTTAGTCATGATATTATTTAATAAAATAATTTATCCCACTTGATTTACATTAATTCTTCATAAATATATACATATAAATATGTAATTATATATTTTACTAAAAATACCTCACCAAAAATATTACTTTTTCTATGATAATTAGCTATAATTTCTAGAATATTGATTGAAAATTAACAAGAACTAGTAAATAAAAATAATAAACGAATCATAAACGAATAAACGAATCAATAAGCTTAAATTCGTATTCGATCGTTAATAAACGAATCGAATCGAATTGACCAATTTATTAAACGAATCCATTTTTTCAAACCCGTATTCGTTTTAAAGCGAATCGAATTGAACGAATAAATGAATCCTGACCCAAATTGCCACCCCTACATTTTAGTCTAATTCTATTTTAAATGGTTCCATATTTAATTTTATACTAAATAATATAATTAATAAATAAAATAAAATTAGTAATATAACTTATTAATATATCTATAAATTGACACTCAAAATAATAAAAACTTACAACTCAAAATTTATAGGAAATATATGAGAGGTAAGGATGATAAAAAAATCATAAATTCTGATGGGATCTTGTAGCGTAAAATCATCTAAATTAAAAATTTATGTTTAGGATTTAGAGATGATTTTTTGGGATGTCAGTCAAGATAATTTTTCATCACAAATACCAATTTTTATTATTTATATATTTTTATAATTTTATTTGTATATTTGATTAAAATAATGAATTAATAGTAATGTAAAAATACTAATTTTTTTTATATATGGTAAATATGTCAAAATATAAAATAAATCCTTAAATTTTGGATTCAAGGTGTTTGCGCGATTTTTGTGCGCGAAGAAAAAGAGAAACGTGTAAGGTTCAAACCTCCTGAGACAAAGTCCCAGCAATGGGTGTTTGATTAAGTGAATAAGCCTCCAAGGGGCGCAAGCCACACATTACAGTCCTAAAAGTTATAAAAGCTAAAAGATAAAAAAATGCTCGTTTGAGTCTTCATTTGATTGTGCTTTTTCTCTCTGTCCGAGTGAGCTTTTATAGTGAAACTTGTAAACTGCTTGGGCGGTCCCAGTATCTCCCTGCAGCTGCTGGATCGTGCCTTCAACCGTTGGGCTGTCCGTCTCAACTGCTTGATCGTGGGTTGAGCTTTTATAGTGAAACTTGTAAACCGCTTGGGCGGTCCCAGTATCTCCCTGCAGCTGCCGGATCGTGTCTGTAACCGTTGAGCTGCGTGTCTCAACTGCTCGATTGTGGAGGGAAAACCGTCCAACTGTTGCGATTGTGGAAGCAACTGCATCATGCATTTTCGTCCTAACCGCTACTTCGGTCGTCTCGACTCTTCGTCGCTCTTCGCTCTATCGTCCTTCCTCCATTCGTTCTTTCCTTCGTCTTAGGGCGATTTCGTTCTAGGGTGACATTATTTCCTTTGTCAACAATTGTCCCCCAAGTTTACCATGATTGAACCGGAAGTGGAGATCGAGGTGAACTTTTCCGGTCTTCCATCGAAAAGGCGTATAGATTGGAATGATAGAAACTTGTACAGTCATTCCTTTTTGTTCTAGGGTGATTTTATGCTTTTCATCCAGGTTCGTTCTTCCCTCGTGCATGGAAGACCACCACGCCAACCGAGCCAGTTTCATGGCCGATCCCCAGTCCAGAGAACCCGCGAAGCCGAGGAGTGCGGCACCCTCTGCGCAGAGGCATACGATCCGCCGTTGTCTCCGGTCGTCACCCATCCACAACCAGGGGATGCAGTACCTTCCACACAAAGGACCCTGGTCAGCTGTCGCTAACGGACATAGTCCATCCACACCATTACATTTCATTTCACACCTCACACCATGTGGATGGCCGTTAGCTAATCTCTTTACATTCCATTTCACACTTCATCGAAGAGAAGCTTTCGCTTCTGATGACCTTTGTCTCATGCAGATCTTGTCTTTTCTCGACTTTCTTCTGCCTCTCCCGATCTTTTCTTTTTTATCTTAGGGAGTCCGCTTGGTTACGGAGGGCCAAACTGCGGGTGGTGGGAAACCCTGCGAATAACTTCTTCAACCTTCCTCTTTTTATATACTCCTAAGTCATGATACTGTTTTCACGTGAAGCGTTTTTTCCATGTGTTACCTGACCAATTGGGGCTCCCTGCTCTAGGTCTGGTTTTTTGCCGAAAGTAAGCCTGCGGCCTGATGGTCTTGTCATATCAATTTTGTCTTTACTGCTTGTGCCAATAATGGAAACAGCTTGGGCGATGCCTCTAGAGGATGTAGTATTGACATCTGTCCTTGACCGATCTTGGAGGTCGATGCTAAGATTTTGAGGTTCGGCCGATCTGCTGGAGGCCGATGCTGCAAGATCGAGCGATGTAAAACCCGGGATGGAACTCTTCACTCTGTAACCTGTCGGGCTTCCTTTTAGAGTCCTTCGTGAACCTATCACTTCTGCAATAAATGTGCGGCCATTTCCTATACGTTTCATCATGAGGCCCATTTAAGAGCCGTTTTTACGTCACTTCCGTGTTCCCTTCCGTCGCACGTCACTTTCGCAGCGAGTTGCATTCGAACACCTGTCTAGGGCAACCTTTCATCCTTTTCCGTTTTCCCGCCGCTTTCACTTCTCGACAACTCGTATTGCGACACCTGTCTCAGGTTAAACCCTTCGTCTGTTACATAAGGATTCATCCCATTCTGGCCTTCACTTTACCTTCGACTTCCTCTGCAAACCCACTTTTATCGCATTCTCGACCTTCTGTTATCAATGGCTTCTTCATCCTCTGCTCCCAAAACTAGCGCCTCAACCTTCGCCGATTATAAGATGGCGCTGGAATCTTCTTCTGTGGGCACCTTCGGAGTTCACACTCTTGATGAGAATTTCGGCCAGTGCGCTCTTGGCCCCATCTTCGTTGAAGATGACACTATTGCAACGGCTCCGTTGGCTCAACAGTTCCCCTCTTCTTCTGGCCTCCCATTTTCTGAGCCACTTAACATCTCTCCTTTCGTTCAGTCCAATCCGATTCGCACCTGGCCCAAACCCGATACCGCATTCGAAGCCTGGTTTCAACGTATGTTGTTGCATGCGGATACTCGAGCCTTTTTAGACAAACATCACCTTCTTCCTTTCATCGAGCTTTCATCAGCTTTGCCCCCTTTTGATCGTAACTTGTTTCCTATTTCTTTGCTCTTTTGGTCTTCTGAATACAATGTATTCATTCTTCCGGTCGGGCCCCTCACTATCACCCTTCGTGATATTGGTGCTCTTACTGGACTGGCCCCTCTTGGAGTGACCATCTCGGCTTGTACAAACTTCTGTTTCCCTCCTCCTTCAATGGACCCTTCGTCATTTTCATCATATTCTTCTTTTCTTCGCACGTTTTCGAAAACAGCTGGTCCTGTTTCGATGTTAGAGCGAACACTTTCCTTCATTATTGGCTGTGCAAATATATCATTTGTGTGCCTAGCCAAAAGCCTGTGGCGGGCTATCTCCCTATCTCTTCCGACCTTGCCCACGGCCGTCACTTAGACCTGGCCTCCTTTTTACTGGCCGCCATATATCGGGGATTGGCCGTCCTCCAGAAACAACTTCGGTCGGGGGCATCACATATTGCCTCCGGTCCCCTGTGGCTCGTTCAACTCTGGTTGAGAGCCTATTTCCCTGTCTTCGGCACAATTGATTCAACTCACCCTTATTCTTGTGCCGGTCTTCTTTTTTCTCAACTTCGGCCATCTTCTTTCTCCCATCGCGCTGTTTTTGAGTATTTCTACACTCTTCCTCGGGTTCCTTCTTTTTTCCCTTTTTCTGTGTCGGATAGCCCATCATTCGTCCATGACCTCCCTCTTTCGGAAGAGGACGAATCAGGTCTTCGCATATGGCGCAGGTTTTTATATAGCCGCGACCTGATTCATGACATCATGACTGGGGCCAATGGCAAGGCCGGAGTAATTCATCCAACTTCATTGCCCGTCAATTTGGCATCGTTCAAGGGTGGCCTCTTTCTTTCTTTCACACGCGCTCTGCTTTGTCAGACCGTTTTAAGGTCTTTTCAGTCTCTGAAGTTGAGGATTCCTTGGCGGAAACTCGCTCTTTGATCTCTTCTTTTGTTATCGCTCCTTTTGCTCTTTGCACATCTGTTCATTCTTCTTTTGATCGTTTCTGGCCACCTGCCCGCGAACGATTTTTCTCTCTTGCCTTCCATGAGAGTTTTTTCTTCCATTCCTTTGTCCCCCAAGTCCTCTGAGCCGACGGGGTCGAAGAAGGCAACTGAGGCGTCTAAGCCCAAGAAAATAAAGCTTGCTAAAAGGAGACAGCCTTCTCCCAGTCGTAGCTCTGATTCGGACGTGCCGCTCGTCCGTCGCTCTAAGGTATGAGTTTGAGACCCGTCTTCTTTTGCACATGAGTTTGATGTACTCTGAAATCATAATTGTGTATCTTGTGCAGGTGCTTAGGATTGAGCCACCTTCCGCAATGCCCGAAACGGCGCGAACTCCGAGGGCCGAAGCTCCTATAGGTGGAGGAGGAGGTGGGACCTGCAGAAATACCGGTCGTTCAGTTTGATGCGGATGAAGCGGCCGAGGGTCCCATCATGGAGCAATTACCAGGAGAGGGCGGTGCAGTCGGAGCCGATCCCCAAGGTATGGAGCCATATATTGAATTTGGCTGTTCGCGTCCAAGAGTCGAGGAAATTCCAAGAGACCATCCTCTATTTGAACGCTTCTCTTCGGACGGTTCTGTACCATTTGTACAGGATCCGGATGATGAGGCTGAAGTGCCAGAGCCTATTTGGCCGACTGGGTCTCTTTGGCACCACCTCAAGCAACTCTATCCCTTGGTACGCAGGATGTCTGCCTCAGGGCTTCGAGGGGGTTATAGGGACGTGGACGGCCTTTATAGTTTGGCCGAATTGGAGTTGTTAGAGGAAGCTCGGTCTATGTATAAAGACGACGTACTTCGTCGCATTTACGAAGAAGATGAAGTCATTTACATTTCTGATTCGTCCGACTCTGATTCTCTTGCAGATGCTCGGCCTACTACTGCGCCGCAACGCCCAACGCCAGAAGTAGTATCTCCAAGTACTTCTGCGCACCAGACTTCGGCCTCCGCACAGCCGTCGTCTTCGGCTCCTCCATCCTCTCCTTCTCGAGTGGAGTCCCTTGTGCCTGAACAGCCGTCTTCTCCGGCTTTCATGATTGCTTCTTCCGCAGCTCCTGTTCCGACGGTCCCAGTGTTAGCCGCTTCTGAACAATCATCGCCCCTATCGGGCTGAGTCTCCCATCTTGCCACAAAGTTCTCCTGCTCGGCCATCTTCTCCTCAAACCGCATGGCCGCTGGCCCTTGTCCCCCAGCATCCATCATCCTCGATCCTTCATCTCAGCAAGAACTAATGCAGCCACAAGCTGAGGCATTTGAGGCATTGGTGGATCGGCCTTCCAGTTCTGGTTCTGGGGTGGTAAGTCTTTCCCCCATTTCCTTTAGCTCATGGCCTTAGTTCATTTTGCTAATTCCTTCTTCGTGTGCAGGTATCCGACCCATTGCTGCAATCGGTCCAGAACATTTTGGACCGCTTTGGGCGATTGTCTTCTGCTTCTTTTCGGCCTCCTTCGCCTTTGGTCAACACCAGTACAGACCTGGAGGGCCTCCGGGAGGTTCTTGATCAATACGCTTCCTTTGTTGCACTGGAGGTTAGTCAAGCTGCTCGGCCAGAGAACATCCTTCAATTGGACAAAAGCTCCTCCGAATTAAACCGAATATTGGCCCTTCCTGCCTTGCCCATATCGGTTGACGATCGGCTTTTCCTTCAAGAAATGCAAGACGACATAACAGCCAT
Organism: Zanthoxylum bungeanum; assembly: GCA_019454045.1. NCBI lineage: Eukaryota > Viridiplantae > Streptophyta > Magnoliopsida > Sapindales > Rutaceae > Zanthoxylum > Zanthoxylum bungeanum. The sequence continues at coordinate 9,102 of SKCR01001346.1, read as the reverse complement.
TCTCTCTCGGTATCGCAATATGCACAGCCAGAGGGTTGGGCTTCGCTCCTCTGTAATGAGGAAAGAAACGCTCCGTGGCTCTCTTGACGCCCTTCATCAGGCCCTGAGGGACACTACAGAAGAAATGATGACCGAGGAATCGGTCTTCCTGGACCTGGAGCGAAAGCTACAAGAGATTCAGCGTCTTGTCGAGGAAAGCCGTATGAGAAAAGATGCTAAGAGGAGGACCATTGCTACTCAAGTAACGGAGATGGACGAGTCTATGGCAGAGTATGAAGGTCTGGCCCGTATAAATTTTGAGAAAAGCTTGGCCGATTTGGATGCAGTGGGTTTGGAGATTCAGGACGAATGGCGCCTGAGGAGAGAGACGCTTTCGGCCATTAAGGAGCTGCCCGGGGTTTTCGGCGTCTTCGGGCCAAAATTAATGATTTTTGTAAGACGTTATATCGTCTATTCCTTGTATTTTTAGGACGTTTTCGTCCGTAATTAATGAAAATACATTATTATTCCAGTGCATTTTGTACATTTTCATGCTCCCACAAAGAGGGCACATATCTCTTTAAGTACTTGCCATTTATCGCTCTTGCATGCACTCTTCCGTTCAAGTCCTGCAAATGGTAGGCTCCGTTTGGTAACACATTTTTTACCACGAATGGGCCTTCCCAGTTGGGCGACCATTTGCCATACGCCGGGTCCTTAGAACCAAGTGGCAATATAGTTTTCCACACTAATTCGCCCTCCCTGAACGATTTAGCCATTACTCTGAGATTATATTCCTTGGCTATTTTTTTCTTTTGTGCTTCTAGACGATTTAGCACATCACATCTGATATCGTCCAATTCCAATAAATTCTGGATCATTGCCTCGTTGTAGTCTTCCTTTATCAGCTTTTCTTGTAACATTACCCTGGTGGACTCGATATTCATTTCTACGGGAAGCACAGCCTCGTGACCATACACTAACTGAAACGGTGTCACTGAAGTACTTGTTCGTGGTGACGTCCTATAGGCCCATAGAGCCTGACTCAAATATTCATCCCATCGTCTAGCGTTGTCTGTCACCATCTTCCGAATCAACCCTTTAAGGGTCTTATTGGACGATTCCGCTTGACCGTTTGACTGAGGATAATAGGGGGTAGTGTTCACCAATCGGATTCCGTATTCGGCCAGTAAATCTTTCACCTTTCCACCGTTTAATGAGGTGCCATGGTCTACCACTATTGTTTGTGGTATACCAAATCGGTGAATTATATGTTCTTTTATGAACTTGATGATCTGTTCTTGGGAGATTTCCACAACTGGGATAGCTTCCACCCATTTGGTGAAGAAATCGGTAGCAACAATGATGAAAGTATGCCTCTTGCTTGATGCTGGGTAAATCTTCCCTATCAAGTCTATCGCCCATCCCATAAACGGCCACGGTTTAATGACCGGGATCATCTCGGTTGCTGGTGCCCTTTGAATAGGCCCGTGCTTCTGACAAGCAATGCATCATTTGGCATACGAGCTGCACGATTCTCCCATCTTTGGCCAATAATAGCCGCTTCGTATAATCAACCATCTCATCTTTATTCCTGCTTGGTGAGCCCCACAAACACCTTCATGTACTTCGGCCATGATAGTTTTGGATTCAGATGGCCCTACACATTTCAACAACAATCCATCTTGTCGTTTTTTATATAGCACATCTCCTGAGACTACGTAGTTCAGGGCTTTAAGTTTTAGCCTTCGTCATTCCCTCATTCGGGCTGTTTTAAAAACGTCTTGATTTCGCTTCTCCATCCAATCGTCCTCCTTTTCGATTTCAACGGCGTGACATTTGTCCATTCCTTTCGTCGCATCAGGACCGGCTTCACCTCGTCGCTTCTATATATGCCATCTATGTTTGCTTGCTTGTACCCGGAAGCTGCTTGGGCTAAACTATTGGCCAACTCGTTTTTTGCCCTTGGAACGTGTTCCAACTCTGCATGATCAAATCGCTCTACCAATTCTTTGGCCACATCCAATAATGCCATGACTGATGGGCTTTGGCATTTAAAGGTTCCTATCACTTGTTGGATTACTAGTTGCGAATCCCCCTTAATGGATACATGGGTTACTCCCATGTTGAGGAGTATCTCCAACCCAAGTATCAAGGCTTCGTATTCGGCCTGGTTATTAGTGCAATATTCGTTCAACTTGATTAAGAACCGAAATGATTCCCCCAATGGGCTGACTAAGACAATCCCTATTCCAGCTCCTTTCGTTGTGCTGGATCCGTCGAAATACATCGTCCATGGTTTCAGGCTGCATTCGTCCAGATCCATTTCTATTTCTCTAATAGTGCTCAAACATGGGTGATCGGCCAAGAAATCGGCCAAAGCTTGATTTTTGACGGCCCTTTGGGGCTCATGCCGTATATCGAATTCTGAAAGTGACAGTGACCAAAACCCAACTCTTTGATGCAAGATAGGACGAGAAAACATGTACTTTATTATATTAATTCTTGTGATCAAATACACTATGTTCGGCCTAAGGTAGGCTCGTAATTTAGTACATGTGAAATATAGAGCCAAACATAATTTCTCCATTGGAGAATAATTACATTCATAATTCAGCAATTGTCTGCTAATATAATAAATGGCTCTCTCAACGTTCATGTCATCATCTTGCGCGATCATCCCAGCTATGGACTGTTCTTCGGCCGATATGTACAATTTCATTGGCCTTCCTGGCACTGGAGGTACCATCACCGGCGGCTGTGACAAGTATTTCTTCAGGCTGTCAAAAGCTTGTTGATGTTCTTCGGTCCAGACGAATTCGTCCTTGTCCTTCAACCTTAATAAGGAGGAGAACACTTTTGTTTTCCCTGCACAATTGGAGATAAATCGTCTTAAAAAGTTAATTTGCCCTAAGAACCTCTGTAACTCTTTCTTATTTCGGGGTGGTATAGCTTCGGTGATCGATCGAGATTTATTGGTGTCAATCTCGATTCCCCGTTGGTGCACTAGAAAACCTAGGAAATTTCCTGCGCACACCCCGAAAACACATTTGGCAGGGTTCAATTTTAGTTTAAACTTTCTCATTCGCTCAAAGGCCGTTGCTAAATGGCTAAAATGTTTTTCCATGGTCACAGATTTCGCCACTATATCGTCCACATAGACTTCTACAGATTCACCGATCATGTCATGAAAGATCAAATTCATGGCCCGCTGATAAGTGGCACCAGCGTTTTTCAGGCCGAACGGCATCACTACCCATTCATAACACCCTAGAGAGCCTGGGCACCTAAAGGCTGTTTTGTGTATATCATTTTCGGCGATGTAAATCTGATTATAACCTGCATACCCATCCATAAAAGAGCAGACTTGGTACCCCGCCGTGGAGTCCACTAGGGAATCTACTGTCGGCATTGGGTATTGATCTTTTGGTGTTGCTAAGTTTAAATTTCTGAAGTCTATACAGATCCTTATTTTTCCATTCTTTTTCCTGACTGGAACGATATTTGACAACCATTCCACATATCTGGTCGTCCTAATGAACTTCGCCTCTAAAAGGCGTTCGACTTCTTTCTTAATATCAGGCATGACATTGGGCGCAAACCTCCGGGGATGCTGCTTATGAGGCCTATAGCTTGGCATGATTGGCAACCTATGCTCCACCAACGTCCTATCTAAACCAGACATCTCATTGTAGTCCCATGCAAAACAATTTTGTACTCTCGTAGTAGACAAATTAGCTTTTCGCGTACCTGGGACTCCAGTTCCTTGCTGACGTAAGTGATGCGTCTATCATGCTCGCTCCCCAGATTTACCTCGCCCAATGCATCTTGTCCTCTTGAGATATTTGTCTTTCGTCGTCCATTCAGAGCGTATTTTTCTTCTTCATTGATATCACCTCCTTCTATCAAGCAGTCCACTCCACATAGTTCTCTTATCTTGTCCTCCGTCTGATGCGCCAGCAATTTGCCTCTTAAAGCCGAAATCGCGGCCTGTGCTTCGGCCTCATTTTTTTGCTCTGCTACATAGGCCATTAAACTGGCCTTGGAGGCCGCAAGGGCGACTTGCTCCTTATTCTGCTTGTTCTTCATTTAAATTGTTGTGCGTTGGCTCTCCAAAAACCACTGTGGTTGGTCTCGTCTGTGCGAACAAATCATTCAGCAGTCCCGCGGGTTACGGCTCGTCATTTTGAGCCACAATGGTCGGGTTTTCTCCTTCATTTAGAACTCTGGTCGGCCCATAATTCCCTTCGTACATGAAGTACTCGGCTGAATTTGTCTCTGCAGCGAAAGGCCTGTTGTCGGCATGCACTATCTCCACCTCGTCCCTCTGGTTCCAGAACACTAGGCATTGATGAAGGGACGAAGGGATGCATCGGCTTCCATGTATCCAGTCTCGTCCTAAGAGCATATTGTATGTTGTCGGTCCATCTATGACAAAAAATACTACTATTTTCGTAATACTTCCCACTTGCAAGTCCAACGAAATAACCCATTTGGCCGTCGTCGCCCCTCCATTAAAGCCGGTAAGAACCACTTCTGTATGGAGGAAGTCTTCTTCTGACTTTGCCAAGCGTCCTAGCATCCTAACTGGTATTGCATTAATGGCCGCCCCATTATCAATCAACACTTTGGTGATAGGTATCCCATTAGCCTTTGCTTTTACGTACAGCGGCCGCAGATGCTTTGTCATTTGTGGTGGTGGCTTTGGGAATATCACCTTCCCTGACAGACCTATCTCCATTGCTTGATCGCCCTCGTTGTTAGCTTGAGGCGATTTCTCCTCCATGTCCCATCCAGATGGCAGCAACGTGGCTGGTGAACCTTGAGAGACGTTATTGACGGCCAATCTCCGTTTTTCGGCTCTGGTGATGGTCCGTTTTACCTTAGGTGTCCCATACAAAACGAGGAATGGATATCGTCCCAAATCTTCTCCCAACGTCCCGACTGCAGGATTGCCGGCCTCGTATAATTCTTTGAGAAGCCGATTTTGTGAAATTCCTTTTTTCCTTGCTTCGGTTTTGATGTCTATTTCTTCTTCTATGTCGGTCATTTCCTCATCCGAAGCCTCCCTAACTGTTATCGAGAGCGCTGCAAATTTGGTCTCGTTGCGTCATAGACGTCTTCGCTTGTTCCAGCTCCTCCGCTGTTATCTCCTTTGAATTTTACGGGCAATAAGTAATGGTTGGCCACAACCGATGGCATACTGCCGAACTGAATGACGATAGGAGGTTCTTCGTCGTCTGTTTCGTCCCACTCTCGCCTGTCAAACTTAGTGCGTTCATCGCCGCTCGTCACTGCTCCTTTTTTGCTGTCACTCATTTTTTCGTTCACTTCTGATTTCTCCATGATGCGAGGGCTACGACCCGTGGTGGCCTTTGCTTCGCTTTGTTGGCGCATCATCCGGCCATAGTTTCTTTGATGTCGCCTTAACTGCGTCCTTGTCATTTCATCCACGGGGAAATAATTCATGCCTGGACGCTGTCCTGACAGTGGCCTTTGGTATGAATGCCATATATTGGGCCGATGAATTCTCGGCCTAAACGTTCTTACATTTTGGACGAAATTTGAATTCTCCCCATAGAATCTTGGGGCGAAGGTCCGTGGCTGCCATGCTGCTGACTCTTTCTTTACGGGCCTTTCACAAGTCTCTTCTAACTCCCTCATCCATTCTATATTGTTTTTGCATCGAATACACACGTTCGGTTGTTCTCCATGCTCTGAAGGTGCCTTAATCCTTTCCAGAGCGCTTGGGCGATGATGGTGCTGTCCTTCGTCTAGAACTAATTTGACCTTCGGCAGATTCATCTTGGCCAGGTCTGGGTTGATCATGTTCAATTCCACCAATTTTGGAAAAAGGTTATTATCCACTGCCATCTTTTTCTCGAACGTAATTCGTCCAGAGTCTATAGTATCCTGTAAAACATTTCGAAAAACAAGTCAATTATTAGTTGTATGACACCATGCATTGTGCCACTTACAATATTTTTACTTCCGATTTGTTCGGCTGTTGGCAACGTATGTCGATCGCTCAAACTAATTTGTTTATCTTTATACAACTGGTCGAATATGGCATCCACTTTAGTGATATCGAAAGAGAAGTTCCTACTCTTTTTATCGTTCTTTTCATTGGCTTGGGGCTTCGCCCACGTATTACAAATGTAAGGCTTCCCCTTAACCAATTCGGCCAAACATAAATCGGCCGATTCGACGTCTACTTCGCCCATTTCATAATCAATGTTTCTATAATACGTTCATTTACTCGAATTTTTTATTTGCTCATCTTCTCGTAATAACCGCTCATAACGTACCACACTAGTGGTGAGTTGGGGAAGGTCCCAAAACTCGCGATCCTAAAATTTCTTTTTTAGATCGAGATTGAGGCAACCTTGAGCTATTCTCACAAATTCCTTTTCGGGCAGAGGCACGTGGTATCGGCCTCAGGCTACCTTAAACCGTTGGAAAAATGTCTCGGCCCACTCTCCTGGCAACTGTCTTAGGTTTGCCAAATCAGCCAAGGCTACTTAAGATTCGGCCTTGTGAAATTGCGCATGGAACAACTATTCCATTTGCTGCCAACTTTCTACCGAATTGGTCGGCATACTGACATACCAGGAGAAAGCTACTCCTGACAATGAGCCATGAAATAACCTCAATTTGTGGAAATCATTCACCTCCCCACACTGAAGGGTAAATCGCCCTATGTGTTCCATGGTAGAAACCTCCACAGACCCCGTAAATAGGGAAAATCTGGTATCTTGTAGTTTCGAGGCCACGGATAAGCCACGTCGATCCAATCAGGATACGACTTCCGATATCTCGGCCGAATTGGTCGTATGCCTAGACCGAATTGGTCTTGAAGGATCTCGGTCATTTATTCCCTTAATATATCGTTGCCGTTAAATGGCACGGCTATGGGCGGCGGCTGCGGTCCTCTCAAAAGTGGGACATAATCGTGATTCTGCCCCTGAGAAGCCTGGATGCCTTGAGGCAACACCACTTCATCTGTTTGTGCATGCTTGGCCCTTGGTGCATATTTGGCCTAATTGTGGCCGTTGCCCCCAGGACTTATTCCTCCCCTGAGAACCGTAGGGATGTTGTCCTTACGTCGGAACATACATTACTAGGGCCAGCCTCCTGACTTCTTGGTGCAGGGAGGGGCGTGGCCCATGGCAGCGCCGTCCCGCCGTTCACACATTTGGCCATTAATTCATTTAGCGCTTAGATTTTATATGTTTGACCATGTTTTTGTAATGTGAGTTGCTAGTTGATACGAATTTGTCTATGACATGCGCATTTTGAAGCCTAACTTGTTCGAAAACATCCTGCGTGAATTCACTGAACAACGCGCGTACCGCGTTAGGGTCGAGCTCCCTCATAGGTTCGTATCGACTAGCGTTTGCCAGACCCTCGAAATGACCGACTACGGCTGGAACGTGGGGCTGGTTGGTTTGCTCCAGTCCTCCTTCCTCCGCGCTCGAGCCAGTTTGAGCGTTTCTTTTCGGAGGCATCTCCACTATTTACACCAATTCTCCCACTGTGGTCGCCAAAAACTGTTTGCGCGATTTTTGTGCGCGAAGAAGAAAGAGAAACGTGTAAGGTTCAAACCTCCTGAGACAAAGTCCCAGCAATGGGTGTTTGATTAAGTGAATAAGCCTCCAAGGGGCGCAAACGCACAAATTACAGTCCTAAAAGTTATAAAAGCTAAAAGATAAGAAAAATGCTCGTTTGAGTCTTCATTTGATTGTGCTTTTTCTCTCTGTCCGAGTGAGCTTTTATAGTGAAACTTGTAAACTGCTTGGGCGGTCCCAGTATCTCCCTGCAGCTGCTGGATCGTGCCTTCAACCGTTGGGCTGTGCGTCTCAACTGCTTGATCGTGGGTTGAGCTTTTATAGTGAAACTTGTAAACCGCTTGGGCGGTCCCAGTATCTCCCTGCAGCTGCGGATCGTGTCTGTAACCGTTGAGCTGCGTGTCTCAACTGCTCGGTTGTGGAGGGAAAACTGTCCAACTGTTGCGATTGTGGAAGCAACTGCATCATGCATTTTCGTCCTAACCGCTACTTCGGTCGTCTCGACTCTTCGTCGCTCTTCGCTCTATCGTCCTTCCTCCCTTCGTTCTTTCCTTCGTCTAAGGGCGATTTCGTTATAGGATGACATTATTTCCTTTGTCAACACAAGGGGTGTTTATAATATTATGAAAATAATATGGGATAAGTGTTTGGTAGTGTAAACATTGGGGAAATGACATTCTCCCTATCTTAAAAATAGATTTGCTTAGTTTTTTAAATTTTAATTTTTTAAAAAGTAAATCCAAAATTATAAATGGAATGGTTTGTACCATTAATGAAAAACCTAGCTCAGGATCGGCTCTGTTTTTGAATAGTCTTAGCACACTCTTGAAAATTGGACCATAAATTAGATTTATTAATTATAACCATATCAAGAAAGAAATCAGGGCTCAAAAATTTGTTCCCCACTTAAAAGGTTTGGGGCCATAAGCCATAAAAATTTTTCCTAATTTTTTTTCCATAAGTGGGCCAGTAGGCCACGGTCTATGCTGCCTATCCCCGAGTTGGCTCCGCCCTAATTTCAATATAACTCAATTCAATTTTTTTTTCTAATTTTCAATTTTTTTTTTTTGTAAATGGTTTAAAATTGATTTATACAAATAGTGTTGTCATGTATCAAATGACCTTGAAGAATATCTAAGTTGATATAGATTAAAAAAAACTATATAAAGATACGTAAATTTTACAAGATTTAATAAAATAATAATTTCAAATATATCACAATAATATTCAAAGATCCATATAGTTGATCATATCTAATGGTAAAATAGTTTGTTTTGGTTTGGTTTTAAAATTGAATTCTAGTTTAAGTTACATGTGAAATGTTTGTCTTCGTGATCTCTCTCTTTGCATTCAACACCTTTTCGTCAAGGGGGAATTCATGAAAGTTTTAAAAAATTAGTGGTGCATACGATGATATGCAAAACCTTGAAGGAGGTACATGATAAAAACCCTTCTAAATATTAGGGGTGGACAAAAAAATAATGGAAACTGAAAAAATAAACCGAATCAGAAAAAACCGAATTGAAATGACAATTTTTTTTCAAAAATAATTGTT
>SKCR01001345.1:0-65530 GCA_019454045.1 Zanthoxylum bungeanum | reverse complement strand
AAACCTAAAATCCCTATGTCTAGTTCATTTTAGATTTACCAGATCAATTTTATTAATGGCCAGTTAATGAAAAAGCATTAAGTTTAAGACTCAATAAATAAATCTTTATATTACCCAAGCTATAATCTAACCCTTATAAGACGGTGATATTGGATTTCATCACAACCCCAGATAACTAATTTAGTTACAACACATAACTAGGGCTAGTAAAAACTTGAAAATAAAAGACATAAAGTAAAAATGCGGTAAAGTAAATACTGAAAAGTAAATTACAATAAAATAAAATGCTAAGGTAAAATGAATTACTTTTACTACTACTGATTTAGATATCTCCCATAAAATAATATATAAACTTGTGATTCTTTTTCCAACCAGCCATATAGGCGGTAACCTGATTAAGTCAAATTAAGTCCAACCAGCCATAAAGGCGGAACCAAATTAAATTACCAACCGACCAATCTGGCGGTATCCTTTATTAGTTAGGTTTAAATCAGATTAAAATGAATTACCAACCGACCAATCTGGCGGTATCCTTTTTAAGTCAATATTTTAAATAGTGAATATATTATTTTTAATGGAGATTAATCTAAATAGTAACAGTAAAAGAATTACCTTTCACCATAGCTGTGGGAGTTACCTCCTCATGGTAAATAATAAGAACTGTAAAAAGTAAAAAGTAAAAAGTAAAAATTAAATTACTATATTAACAAAACGTAATTAAAATTAATTACAAAACTAAAAACTAAAAAAACTAAAAATTAAAAGAAAGTAGAGAGAGAAACTCTCTCTTTAGAAAGATTATAAGAGAGAGAGTGGTGCAATGAATTCTGAAATCTCGAGCTCAATTTATAGGCCTCGGTAGAATTTAGCGTCGCGACGCCAGGTCCTCAGCGTCGCGACGCCGGATTTGTCGACGTGGCACGCTCTGGTTCGCTGGTTTGAAGATTCTGGATAAGATGATAAGGTGACACGTGGCAGAGTGGTTGGGCTTCAATTATTGTGACACGTGGCGGCTTCTGATGGTCGTTGAGATTCTTATCCGCCACGTGTCAGATAAGGATAGGATACTCAATTATTGATGCTGACGTGGCGGTGACGTGGCGACGACGTGGGAAAAGAGACTGTTGGCACCATAGAATTGCGACACGTGTCACTTCCTGATTGGCTGATGATGATGTGGCACGACACGTGGCAATTTGACTTGTTGACTTGCTGACGTGGCTGATGACATGGCGGTGACGTGGCGACTACGTGACGATGATGACTGTCGGCACCGTAGGATGCTGACACGTGGCACGGCGCACGTTAGCAGATCGGCTGTGATGGTGACACTTGGCACGGCGCATTTTAGCAAAGTCAAACTTTTCTCAGATTCTGATTTGTGGACCCGGCGCACGTTAGCACTGTTCGGTGCATTTTAGACGTCGCGACGCTGAACTCTTGGCGTCGCGACGCACTTAAGACCAAAATATCCCTGTTGACGCATTTTTTCCCGTTTTTTGCCCCAAATTGCCTCCAATGCTTTCCAAACTTTATTTTATCTACAAAATAACACAAAACATATCAAAACGTTCACAAAACTCAAGAAACTATACAAAATATTAGGTTAAATGAGTGGGAAATAGTGATATAAATACCACTCATCAGCTCCCTGAATTGGGGTGTATCTTCTTATAGTAAAGCTCGTAATCTTTCTATCTCCCAATATTGTTCCATTTCAACCACCTGAAAAATAAAAGAAAGAAATAAAAATTTAAGATAAAAATAAAGAAAATTAGATACAAGTAAATTAGATAACTTCAAAATTAACAACTCAAGAAATATAAGTCATCGGCAACGGCGCCAAAACTTGACCGACGTAATCACACACGTATAACGCAAGAGTACGTATCGTTCAAGTAGTCTAAAAATATCGATCCCACGAGGACTTAATTCCTATTGTTGTTATTAATTATTGATACTATTTATTTACATGTATCTAATTATATGGAGAAGAGAATGATTGCTTTTGATTGGTTGAATGTGGATTTGATAACTAAAATACTTAAAGACACAAAAGAAAATACTAAGGAAAATAAAAAAAGACTCAAAGATCTAGGTTTGTGACTCCACACAATATTATTATAAATATGAATTGATTATCTTATATATGTGTAATAAATCAGTTTGCTAACCTGGAACACGAAATTATGCAAAAGCCTCTGTCGATGGTCAACTGCACATACCCCATATAATCCAATTAAACCATATGTCTATGTTAACCAAATTACCTGGATTCATTAAGATCAAGTTCCAATTGTGGTTACCCCCGCCCGACAGGTATATTCCTATCCTATAAAGAAATCTATTAAAGGGTTATCTATCCTCAAGGAAGATCGTGAGCTATTGAATCTAAGGCTGAAACCTAAAATCTCTTTTCCAAGTTCATTTTAAGTTTACCACATCAATTTTATTGGTGATCAGGCAACAAGAAGCATTAAGCTTAAGATTCAATAAACAAACTAAAGAATTACCAAAATATAATTAAATCAATTATTAGGCTTGGTAATATTGTATTTCATCACTTCCTTAGAATAAAAATAAAATGCTGGGGGTTGGGGGATCCACCTTTACTATATCTAATTTAGAAATCTCCCTTACTATAATATAGAATTTATTAGTAATATTACCAACCAGCCATATAGGCGGTATCCTCATTAAGTCAGATTTTAATTAAGTCCGACCGACCATAAAGGCGGTATCATTATTTGTCCATAAACCAGCCAAATAGGCGGTAATCATCTGTCACATAAAGACCAGCCATATAGGCGGTGTCACATTATGTCAAATAAATAAAACCAGCCATTAAGGCGGTATAACCTTTTATGTTAAATTATAATTTCTATATTATAATTAAGGGAGATTGATCTAAACTAAAATAATAAAAGCTTCACCCTTCCCCCAACAGAAATCTAACTAGAAAACATAAAAGAAAAGAAAATAGAAGAAACTACTACTATTACTGAAAAGAAAAATGCATAAATTAAATTACTAAAAAAAAACACACAAGATGCAATCCTTAAACTCCTTACAAAAACCTAAGGAAAGCATGAGAATTACAAATGAAAGGGATTGGTATTTATAGGAAAATCTAAAGGCTTCCACCAATTTCTCCACCAAATGCTCCACCATTTGCCCCACAAATTGCTCCACCAATTATGGCACCAAACATGGTATCAAACATGGCACCAAACATGCAAACATGTTTGGTGGAAGTTTGTCATTTTTTATTTTTTATTTTATTAATTTTATTTTATATTTTGAAAATGACTATAGAAATTACACAAATTATACGGGATTGTTCATCAATTTCGGCCTTCCAAACTTTCAAATTGAAATTATTTAAATCTTTAAAGTTATATATCTTTGTGTCTTCTTTAATCTGCAACTTGAATCAGCTCAATCGGATATCAGATGAAAACTTTATGGCCAAAATACGAAACTTGCGCAAAACTGAAATTTATGACTGCACTTCGTGACGCGTATAGTAAATTTTCATTTTCGCCATTTTTTGCTCCGGATTTCGTCGCTTTAGCCCCAAGTTGATTCCATTAAGTCCCAATACTTTATTTAGCTACAAAATAAATAAAAACACATCAAAACGTTAATAAAACTCGAGAAACTATATAAAATATTAGGTTAAATGAGTAGGAAATAGTGATATAATTACCACTCATCAATGCTCCTCCATACTATAGCCCCACCACCTAGGGTGAACACTGATCCAGATGTTGATTTCCTAGAATCGACATCCGTCTGAAAATCAAAGTCCGTATATCCTCTCAGAATCATATCATGATTTGTATATACAAGCATATAATTTCTCATTCTCCGAAGATACTTGATAATATGTTTCACCGCTACCCAATGATCTAATCTTGGGTTGGATTGAAACCTACTGACTACTCCCACTGCAAAACAGATATCTGGTCTCGTGCATAACATAACATACATAAGACTTCCAACTGCTGAAGCATATGGTATGTCTCATTTCCTTAACTCCTTGAGGTGTCTTAAGAGACTGTTCCTTAGAAAAATGAATTCCATGTCTGAAAGGTAAATTACCTTTCTTGAAATTCTGCATACCAAATCGCACAAGAATCTTGTCGATATAGGTTGTTTGAGACATTGCTAACAGTCGTTTCTTACGATCCCGAATGATCTGGATCCCAAGTACATAACTTGCCTCTCCCAAATCTTTCATTTGGCATTGGTTAGCTAGCCATATTTTCACGTCCATAATATCTTTACATCATTCCCAATGAGTAAAATATCATCGATATATAACACAAGGAAAACCATATTCCCATCAATGATGCGCTTGTAGACACAAGGCTCATCGATGTTCTGTTCAAAGTTATAAAACTTGATCGTAGTATCAAATCTTATGTTCCAAGATCTAGATGTTTTCGTAAGTCCATAAATGGACCTTCGCAACTTGCAAAATTTATGCTCTTGACCTTGGGTAATGAACCCCTCTGGTTGTACCATATAGATACTCTCATCAAGATTGCCATTCAAGAATGCAGTCTTGACGTCCATTTGCCAAATCTCATAGTCATAATATGCGATAATGAAAAGAAGAATCCTGATGGATTTAAGCATGGCTACTAGCGAGAAAGTTTCTTCATAGTCAACTCTCTCTTTCTGGGTATAACCCTTTGCCACTAGCCTAGCCTTAAAAGTATACACTTTCCCATATATTCCTCTTTTTCTCTTGTAGATCGACTTGCAACCTATGGGTTTTACTCCATCAGGTTGGTATATAAGTTCCCAGACTGAGTTAGAGTACATAGATTACATCTCGAGGTTCATGGCTTTGAGCCATTCCTCTTTATCAGTATTTTCCATTGCACTACGATATGTCAATGGATCATCAATACCATCACAAGATACAACAACTTGCACCTCACCATTTCCTAGATAGCGTTTAGGTTGTCTCACAACCCTTCCACTACGTCTAGGTGGTATGGTATCCTGATAAACTTGCATCTGACTTTCAGATGTAGAAGGTGTTATGTCTTTGTCAACATTTGACAATGGTGTACTGGTCCTACCAGCGAGTAACTCCTCAAGTAACACTTTACTTCGAGGTTTGAACTCTATCATTTAGTCCTCCTCAAGAAATGTAGTATTTTTCGACACAAATATTTTATTATCTTCTAGACTATAAAAGAATCCACACCTAGTTTCCTTAGGATAGCCTACAAATAGGCACACCTGTGAACATGGTTCCAACTTTGTAGTCTTGTTTTTTAACACATGTGTTGGACACCCCCATATGCGGAAATATCGCAAACTAACTTTACGACCATTCCAAAACTCTAAGAGAGTCTTAGAAACAAACTTAGAAGGAACTGCATTCAGGATATACATTGCAGTTTGCAATGCATACCCTCAGAATGAACTAGGTAGAGTGCTATAACTAAACATTGATCTCATCATGTCTAGTAGGGTCCGATTTCTCCTTTCTGCAACACCATTTTGTTGTGGTGTTCCAGGCGCTGTGAGTTGTGAAACAATTCCATGCTCAAATAAGAATTTCTCGAAATCTCTATCAAGGTATTCTCCTCCACGATCTGACCGTAGAATTTTGATGCTTTTACCTAACTGGTTCTCAGCCTCAGCACGATACTCTTTGAACTTTTCAAATGTATCTAACTTGTGATGCATTAGGTAAATATACCCATATGTGGAGTAATCGTCAATGAAATTGACGAAGTATTCATAACCACCTCGGGCTTTTACATTTATCGGTCCGCAAATGTCCGAATGTATTAGCTCTAGTGTTTCTTTGGCTCTTATCCCTTTTCCAGTAAAAGGTCTTTTAGTCATTTTGCCTTCTAGACATGATTTGCAGACAGGTAAAGTACCGAGTCTTAACTGATTTAAAACTCCGTTCTTAATTAGTTTATCTATCCGGTCAAGGTTAATGTGACCAAGTCTAAGGTGCCATAAATAGGTATCATCATGAGAAATCTTTTGCCGTTTAGTTTTTGATCTTTCAATCTTAAATATTTCAATATTAAGCAGTGATTCATGCATTAACTGCCTTAATACATATAGATTATTTTCGGAGTTTCCCATGCATATATTTAATCAATTTCTACTAATAATAACTGACTTATTATTAAATGAAATAGAAAAACCACATTCCATAAGTTTTTTTATAGAAATCAAATTCCTGCGAAAACCAAGAATATATAGCACACTATTCAAACATAAATAACTCTTATTAAAATTCAAATTTGAAACTCCCACTGCTTTTGTTGAAATAACATCCCCTATCCCAACTCTCATGGTAAAGCTACCTTCAGCAAGGTCCCTCCATGAGTCAAGTAGCTGCAAAGAACAACAAACATGGTTAGTGGCACCAGAATCAACAATCCATATGGATTTATCATCCTCCACCAAAAGAGACTAAATGACAAGTAAATCGTATTTACCTGTATTCTTCTTCTCTTTAAGCACAACAAGGTATTTCAGATAATTCATTTTCCAATGCCCTTTTTGTTCACAATGGAAACATTTTCCTTTGGCATTGGTTCATTTAGAGCCTTTGTTGTTCTTCTTTTTCATTAGTTTTGCCTTAGCCTTCCAATTTCCTTTCTTATTATTCTTTGCAGATTTAGAAGATTCAGCAACATTTGCCTCAACATTGGACCTACGAGGACCATTCATAACAGAATCGTAATTGGTGAGCTCATTTAACAATTCAGTCAACGTAAAAGTCAACTTATTCATAGAACAATTGCTTTTAAACTTCAGCAAACTCTTCGTAAGGGTTTCCATGATCATTGGCACCTGGCTTTGCACATTGATATGTACACCATGGGTTTTAGCCATATTAAGATGAGACATCATCCTTAACACATGGTCTCGGACTGATGTGCCTTTCTTCATTCTAGCGGTCAATACAGAGACTATTGCCTCATGTTGTTGCTGGTCTGAAGGTTGCCCAAACATGTTCTGTAATGACTGCATAATCATTGATGCTGTCGCCATAGGCTTATGCTGTGCAACAAGAACCTCAGACATGGATGCTATCAAATATCTATGGGCTTTCTCATCAGCTTTAATGCAATTATTATAGGCATTTCATGCAGCTCTACCAGCATTTGGTGCTGGCTCAGGAGGACATTCCTCCATTAGGACAAATTTAAGGTCTTCGCAGACCAAAATAGCATTCATGTCACTTTTCCATTTAACATAATTATCCCGGTTAATTTTTCTTATTGTTTGAGAATTAAGATAATTACAGATGCCATAGCTGAAAAATAATAAACTCGCATTCAACATTCATTCATCGCATATTAAAATTGTCAAACATTTAGGCATAAAATTAAACCTGGTGCATGATCAATGTATAATGAATTAGAAACCTAAAAGAATTACTATGCCACAATTATCTATCATCTTATAAATAAATGCCGCCGTAGGGTAGGTCAAGTATTCGCATGATAGACTGAGACATTCTCAATTGATTAATATATGTGAAATAACTCTTAATCCTATATTAATAACTACTGTTATTTTGATCAAGGAAGCTTTGATTAACAACTTAATTATTCATTTGTGAGTGTGACCTATTATTTCGGAACCCTTGGACTTAACTAGTGAAGTGCCGCCGTAGGGTAGGTCAAATCACCATATACATCTAGAGTCCATATCTTTTCGGAATCCAAACCTGATATTGACCCAAAAAAGGACACCATCCGTAGGGGGACGAAAGCAAAGCCGTCTCGAGACGCCTATTGAATCTCACATTTCTGGATAACAATGAAGATCGCGAGATATATTGTGGTATACCCCTCTCCCACTCAATATTTTAAAAAGTAAGGTTTCTATCTCACTAGTATCTTATGAATCTTAGATTATGCTCGGCTAAAGTCATAACCTTATTAATACTAGTTGATAATTTAGTGATCTAACCAATTTTAACTCTTAAAATTTTATTCACTAATCTCTACTAACCAATTAACTTAATTAAACTAATTTAATCAAGTTTTTATAATGATCTAATCAATTTAACTCTTAAATTATTAATCCATTAATAGGTTTTAAAATTTAGAATTCAACGAACAGACCAAATCTCATTAAACTATTTAATCGATAAAAGCACATTATTTATTCTAAAGGTACGTGGTATTGTATCCCTAGTGCAGACCATATTACCGTCCATTTGGAATCGGCTATGGAATTTACATCCGGGTTTCCATCCGATATACCAAGGAGAATAATGTACTCATAGTTCCATTTGTATTTAAACTTGAATTCGTAATTTTTTAACCTTTAAACCAATTAATCTTATTAATCCGTTTACATGCATCTTATATTCTTATTTAACTTTTAAATTTACATAAAATTATATTTTATGACTTGAATATCATGCATGTCTACATGTTATGGCATATGAAAATGCAAGAGTATGCACCCTAGACTATATGACATGGTATTAAACTATTTAAAAAACATTCATATTTCTAGGCCGGGCTTGAAAATATTTGTGTGGCGTTTGACGGGCGTTCGAACATTTTCAGGCAGTGGAGTTTCGTTCGTGTTGTGTTCGAACACCTGTCTGAACACTAGAACTTAATTTACTCCGTTTCAGAGCTTTCGGACTTCGTTGTGGTCCCCGTTTTTTTTCTACGGACTCATAACGAAATGTAGTTTTACATACATCCATAAATTACGTAAACCGGGCTCTTATTTTTCTATATTAACCTAATTAGTACAATAAATCCAAGGCATCTCTTGGGCTTCAAATCTTGCTCCATGGTATGCTGTTGAGTTCTTTGCGGAATAGGTTCGTAATGAATCCTTCGGGGCATCGACTCCTCCAAGTTACAAAATGGACTTATTACAAAGGAAATGAACTTACAACACTTGAAAGAATATGAGCTTATGGTCTTATATTTCCAATGCTAAAAACAAGAGCCAGAAAAAATAACGATCAACGTAATACATTCATCACATGAATCAAAGTAAACATTCATCACATGAACATTAAAAACCATTAATCTCATGAATCTAATTGTGCCTACTCATCACAACATGCATTCTAATAATCTATATCGCATATAAATTATTAAAACTTGAAACTTTAAAAGAGAAGGAAACGACTTACTTAGCGCGGCGGAAGTTGCTTGTGGTGGCACCAGCTCCAGTATGGATCTTTAAAATTTTCTTTGCCTTCTCCATTTGTTGTAGTAGCCGAGATCAATCCTTTGGTGTCCAAAACTTGGATCAACCACTCGATCTTCCGAATTATAAGTCGAAACCAACAAACCGAAGTGTGGGCTTCACTCACAAAGGTCAAACCTCTAAACTATTTAGAGAATTAAGATGTCACAATGGTGTTTGGCTTTTGGAATTTCAAACACTCTCACAACATTTGTGAATGCTTGAACTATCTCTATTGTCTCTCAAATTCTTTCTCACAACACTTGTGTGAATGAATACAAAATGTTAACCTTAAGAAGTGAGAGAAATGGTAGAGATTATATTCTCTTACACAAGCCAACTAACCTTGTCATTAAGCACCTAATGCTTTCTTGCAATGACCAACACAAAAATGTGAATGTCATACCAAAGCATAAGAAATGATAAGTTAAAGACAAGGACTTTGTCATTAAGCATCCAATACTTTTTTTCAATGGCAAACACATAAATGTGGAGGTCATACCAAAGCATAAAAATGGATTAGCTAATGCCAAAAATATTAGGTGTATACAAGCCACCGAATAGACATAATATATTGGAGAGCATGACAAGCCATATGGCTTTGTCTCCAAGGTAAATAAAAATCAACATCTCAATAATGATTAAATTACCTTCAATTATGTTGTAGTAATTATCTCATAATTATTACTAACTTGATTATCTCATAATCAAGACTTGATTATCTCATAATCAAGACTTGATTATCAAATAATTCTAGAAAATATTAAGTTAAACTAATTTAACATAGTTTTCATTTGTGACAATAAATATTATTAATCTCATTAATAATATTTAAATATAATGTGAGCATATTATTAGACAATCTAATTATATTAGGTTTGCTACAGTTAATCAAGATAGCACATGGACTAAATGGACCTACGGTTTCGAGCTCCAATAATTCCGAAATATTAATTAAACTCTTTAATCAAATATTACGAATTATTAACTCCGCGTTATTCCACTAAAAAATCGAAGTTGAACTCCAGTTACCGTAGATGGATAAAATAAAACTGAACAACTTCGGTGTCTATCGATATAGTCATTACATATGGATATAGCCCTTCACGAATATCTCATAAATAGAGCCGGGTCAAAAGTCCGTTAAACCCCTCTAAATATTTTGTCTCTTAAGCACCATTGATTCTATAATGAACAATTAATTCATAATAATTATGAATATTAAGACTTTCTATTCGTAATAGAAAAGTTGAGCGCTCAAATTGTTCAAGTCTCGAATCAACTCTTAAAAAGATATTCTTATGCTTCTCGTAAGATGGAGTGAATTTCATATCTATGTAAAACGTTACCAGCTACACACCAAACCATATCCCCAAAATACGTAGTTATTGGCCGGGAATACAACACAAACCTCACCATAGTAAATCAAAGGACATAGCCTGTCATGCAAGAGTTCGTAGTACATTCAGGATTAAGATCGAATCCATATATGACCATATATTAGATAAAATGAATTTCTTCGGTTAAAGGATATTAAAAGAAATTCTTATTTATCCGAGTCCAGTCCTATATGATCTCATCATACAAGGTGCCTCCATTACCATGTCACTATATGAACGATCCCGAATCAAGGTCGTAATACAAGTATAGAATGGACCGCAGCTATAGATAAACCACAAACAAAGTACCCTCTTTGTTTGCTCCCTATGGACTATTTAGATTACTACTTCAGACTTAAATCCTCTTGTACATCAAACATACACTAAGTCTGAAGGTAAAATAGTAATCAAGGTAAACAAGACAATTGGACAATATACGGTATAAACCAAACAACTTTGATAAAATGAATAATGCATTTATTATTATTACAATAATCAATTTCGTTTTATAATACATGAAATTTTAGGACATAAATCCCAACAATCATAACCAAGTGGTATATATGCTACACTTTGAACTCTTAAAGTCAAGAGTAGTCATACCGTTGGATGATACTAGGTCTAAGTATGGGGCCCACTCATGGTGAGGACGTTAAATGTAATTATTGATATATATATATATATTAATAATATTTTATTTTTTAATAATTTTGAATAGATTTAGCATCACCGAGTTGGCGACGCTAAATGTCTATATTTACGTCGACAATAAAAATATCGATGCTAAAACCTTTCTGCGACCAGCTTTTAGCGTCTATTTTCCGCATCGTCATATTTCGACGCCAAAACTTTTATCGTCGACTTTTTCCTCTTTTAATGTCGACCTTTGGTGATGCTAAAAAACCATTTTCTTGTAGTGTTATAAAGATGTGGGGACTCTAATCTCCTCCATAAGCTATGAATGGTCTGGAGGTAGATTTTGAAATTTCCTACAAGCATACAACAGTAACTATACCCAAGAAGGGGGTGAATTGGGTAATGACCTAAATATGCGGAAATAAAAATCTTTGTCGATTTTACGCTACTAAGCTAATAGCTTTACCAATTAGGCTTATGCCAATTTTTTCAATTACAATATATCGTCTAAATGTAAGTTTCTAAAAAATAAACATATATAAAATAAAACTTGCAATAAGTAAAGAATTTAGGGATAGAGAAATTGACACCGATATTATAGTGGTTCGGCCAACAATGCCTATGTCCACTCGCCTAAGTTGCTCTTAAATCTTTCCACTAAGTTAAATCCAAAACTTAGAATGAGTTTTCTGTGGCTCATACGCAACCAAGAGTTTTGTCCCATAGGTTCACTCCAAACCTCACAAGAGTTTTCCAATGGCTCACTCTTATAACCTTTACAATGAGTTTTCTCAATAGGCTCATTCACAAAGCTTTACAATCCACCCTTTTGAGTATACCCACTCACAAAAGGATTTCACAACCTCAAGTGTTTGAATATGAATTTAAAATAACAACTTAGACACTCATAAAGATAATGAAGATTTAATGTGTGAGTTGGAAACCCAAGAAATCTAAGCTCACTACTAATGATATGACGGTGTAGTGTGTGAACTTGAGTATAAGAGTGACATGATCCAGGCCGACAACAAACCAAAGGACGCATTACAAGTACCAGAAGGGCCAATTATGAGGCAGATGACCAAAAGACTCAGAGAAGCAATGGCGGGATTAGTTCAGAGTTTTATGGCCGACTGCAATAAACAAATAGAGATGCATGTGAGCTTCGATGGAAAGGGCCCAAAACCATTTCACTTGGCCCAAATCAGTTTAGAATAAAGCTTCCTAGGCATTTGAAGACTTAAAGACTTGATATTTGTGTATTTTCGTTTTTAGGGGCATTGTTGTCTTTATGCCTTTAGGGTTTCTTTTTGTAACACTATTTAAGCTTACTTTCTTCTTCATTTGAGAAGGAACGAAATTTGTAAACTCAAAAGCTTAAAGCTTTGGCTATGGCCGAATTCTTGTAAGGGAGGGATTCCCCTTTTCAAGTTTGAATCGACTTATCTAAGTTTGGCAAACTTAGTGGCGTCTCCATTTGCTAGCAAAAACACTACAAGGATTCATCTTAAGGGTTCTCAGGGGCAAGTTCTTTGTGGGTCTTCTTTGTGGCCTTGGAAGGGTTTTGTTCCTACAAAATCAAATTCGCGGTTCTTGGGGTTCTGTCCGTTGCTTGGGGTTTGCTTGGATTTCAAATCCAAGTGGGTTTCTTGTCAAAGAGTGTATGAATATGAAGGTTTTGTAAACTCTATGTTTTTGCCTTAGAAGAAATTATATGAAGGTTCAAGAAGTTGGCAAAAATCAATTTAGGGCTCAATTTATAATGAAGGTGTAAACTGCCCCAACTGATTTGATTGAGACCGGTATACCGATCTATAAAGGTCGGTATGCCAAAGTATAATAATTATATTACCATTGAAGATTCAAGCGCTATACCAAAATACTGACCGGTATGGAGGCTAGTATGCCGGTGTGCTTATCAGTATGGGAATCAATATGGTCTGTGTCGGTTTCCGAGAGCATGTAAGATATGAAAGTTGATCGGTATGAAGACCGATATGCTCTATGCCGGTTCTAGTAGGCATGCAAACTCCAGGGTGACCGGTATAGAGTAGTCTGGTCCCAGAGGCGATGCAAAACTGCTCAGAACAGAGCAGTGATACTAGTATTCTGGTATCAATGCCAAAATACAAGATTTGAAGATTGAAATCATTTTTCACATGACCCTAATGCATCTATATAAATGTGCATATATCCTATGAGCTTCGAGACTGAAATTAACAACTCATTTATAAAGAGAGCCCTAAGATAAGACCACATAAGATTTCTTCGATAAGGCGTTAGTCTTCATATTCATTGCTCTTCACCACCAATGTGTTTCGATATCTTTTTGTAATGTTCGCTAATGCGCGTCGAAGACTTCCATTGTTGCATCATCAAAATTCATCTTGAGAATATGTCGCCAACAGATTTCTCCTGTATAGGAGTAGATTTTCGAGTTGTGTCTCGGTAGATATATGGACAGTGTTATAACATATATGTATATAAAATCTTGGTAGAAATCATATTGTAATATATGTAGAATGTAATAAGTAAAAAAAAATATACTCCAAAAATATAACATTGCTTTCAACTAAATCCCTAATTAATACGGTGAGCTTATAAGTTAATTTATACTCTCAATGTAATATTTATAAGTTAGGTTATACTCTCAATCAATACTATCTATCAAACAGTACATAAGTGATATATAATATTAATATGCTTAGTACTAGAATACTGCACACGATTTTTGGAAATATTAATAGCACTAACGTTATCAAAAAACATAATTAGAGTACTATGTACGATATTCGTTGTCCTTAAACATTTGTTTCATCTAAGAAATTAGATGCAGTAACTTCCAATAGCAGTTTATTCAGCTTCAGAAATAGATAGAGAAGTGAGATAAATATTTACATTCTCAAGTTGTTTCACTTGCAAACCTAAAAAAAAGCAATTCACCTACCATACTCATCTTAAACTTCTTCATTTGATCAATAAATTCATGTACACGCGTTACAGAAATATGTCCAAAGACAACATCAACATTAATTTGTGCAATTATATAATACCGAGATTAAGATCCATTATATGGAAGATTAGGGTTGGTGCTCTTAACGCCAATCCAGGTCGTATTTATGACAGATTCATGAATTTGAATAATTTCTTTTCCATATTGTAACATATTTATGGTAGCACCTTTTGCTTTTATATACATATTTGATCTAATTTCGATTAAATTGAAACTAAATTCGATTTAGTGATATGCATATATTAGACAAGGACCCGATAATATATATTGTAGTGTACATTTACAATGAAGTTTGTAATTGACATTGAGAGGTGTCACTATTAGAGATATATTCTCAAATACAATTCTTAGCCAAGATTTACTGACACTAGGCAGTTAGTAAAATCCGTTGAGACCAATACATGTCGTATATCAAGACTTAGTCCGATGATTTATCCCAGTTAACCATGAGTTTATAGAAACTCGTATAGATATGTAGGTGTTTATTCGATAAACACTGAACAACTTACATAAGATATCCTAATAGATGGTATACCAATGTCAATAGGAATCTTCTCGAGTCGAGTATCATAATATTCATTTGACTTGAGATACCATGGCAGATATATGAGTTATCGTCAACGTTTTGATGGTAGTCACGTCAACGACCTATTTAGGTCAGACCCTTACCTCTTTGTTGGGTGTGGACTGATGCTCATGATATCCGGTGAATATCAAGATAGAATCTGTCAGTCATGTGTACAAAGCATAAATATCTTGCACTTGTTTGCGATATGTTAAATACATGGTCGTGGTACACTGCGGAAGTGAGTTTTGAGGGTTATTAAGATATCGTAAATTTATAAGTCGACTATATTATACCTTAGATATTTGACATCTGTATCTATGTCCCCGGTATAATATGGATTACCTATGATGAATGGATTATACATATGCGATGACCTCAACTTGCAGCAAGATTATATGTGGTCGTCATAATTCATGAGTATGAGAATTATGGACATGAAATTGAATTTTGTGATGGATAAACCTGAACTTAGAGAATCTCTCAATATGAAGTGTACTCGTTAAGACAGTTAATTCGATTCGTTTAATCGGTAAATGAAAATTCATATGCCGAGGTATTTTTTTATCGTTCTAATGTGTATTTATATTAAATACATATTAATTGATATATTGTATGTTGACACATATAAAGTAAGTAATTATTAAATTCATTAAATTAATTAATTATAATTATTATTAACTTTACATGTGTAAAGGTTTGGTTATTATTTAATATATATGGTTAATTATTGTGCCATATGTGTGCATATTTACTGAATCTTTATTTAATTATTATTTTGAATAATAAGTTGACCAAAATTGATCCCCAACTTACGCCATTTTTGGGGTTTTAAAAGAAAATTGTTTTCTTTCTCTTATTGGGTGGATGACTTGAAAATTCCAAACTTCTTTCATTCTTCAAAAACGTCAAGGGGTAGAGAGAATGGAATCAACTCAAGAATAAAAGGTTTAAGGAAATCATAGAGATTAAATGTATTCTTTGATTTCTTTTGACTTAGAAAAGTTGTTTTGGCTATTCTTGTGTGTTCTTTAATTGTTGTAGATATTTCTTTTCTCTAGATTTTAGGCTTTTTTTTATTTAGATATAGATTAGGAAGCTAAATACATGTGTAAGCTTACTTTGAATTAGATTAAAGTAATTTTAGTTCAATTTGTTATTGGACAACTTAGTTGTTATTTTGAATGAGTGTTAGATTATTTAGATTAATCTTGATAAAATTGAATTTAAGTATGAAAAATGTATTGTTTTCATATCCAGATCTAATCTGGAAACTCTGATATTTTGGTGATGAAAAATATGGTGTATGGATGTGTTGGATGTATATTGAGTGTTATTTCCTAAAATTATTTCGGAGTGAAAATACGGGAAACAGTGAAAAACAACGTTACTAGTTGAATTTTAGGCTTACTGGGTAACGGCTGCCCAAACAGTGAATTGGTCACTGTTTTGGCAGCCCATGAACTGTCCAAATACTATTGGGGCTGACCTAGGCAGCTCCCTGTGTTGGTCGGTTCAGTCGAAAAAGTATTTTATGCTATTTTACGGAAAAGAATTTTCGTCAAAATTTCGTAGTGTTTTCATTATTAATTATGTCGTTATTTGATATCGAATAATATGTTTAGGTGAAATATAAATAAATTATAAATATAGGTTATCGAATAATTTATTCGATAAATTTAAAAAAATTTAATTTTCAATTTCGTCCGAACCGCGTTTTCGCAGCGAATAACCCCAACATGATACCATGGCGTTTGCTTAACTTCGGAGATGAGTATGAAAATATCCCATTCTCTCCTTTTTTTCATGGCATGACTAGTTCCATAGAGGTGTCAGTATATGTCATGATATAATTACACTCCATGGATAAAACATAAAATTTTCATAATTCGATTGATATAAATTGAAACAATTAATAATTGTGTCAGGTTATGTTAACCCGTTTATTAATATTTAGTCATTTATATTACACTACCTCAACATGTTTACTCATTTAGGATACAATTAATATTTGTACTATCGTGTCAATATTATATGATTATCTATTTGTAGCACATATAAGATTCTTGTAATCGGGTCAATATGATATCATTACTATTTTATTAATCGTGTAATCATGTCACTTATTATATCTTGATAGTGTTGAACATGAAAATACATGTTTATTAATTATGTCAATGTGTCGTGTCAACTCGTTTATTAAATGGGTCATGTTCGTTTTTGATAATTTTGACACGATTAATAAACAGATCATATCCGTATTTACTTAAATTTGACACTACACAATTACAAAATTTGCTTTCTATAATTATGCGTCCACTACAGACAAACTAATAATTCATAAAAAAAAAAAATCATTGGTCCATGTAACAATGAATGAAAATCTGAAATTATCACAATACTTTTTAAATTATTATTTTTCCACTTAAATAGATCAAAAGTGTAATTTTTTTAGCCACTAACGTTAACATAAAGTGATTTTGAATGGGAAATCATATGAAAAGACGGTTATACCCTTATTTTTATCTTGCACCCAAAAATTAACGAAAGTCCGAAATTATTACTATACTTTTTAGATTTATCATCTACACATGAAACTATGAAACATGTATCATTTTACATCTAAACATTAAGTGTGTTGCAGCTTTTCATCAACTTATTGACGCTAATCACTCTTTGAATTCATACTAAAATCATTTTTAATGTAATGCATGGGTCACACACAAGGCAAACATTTTTTCAATTAGTGAAGGATATTTCTGCTAAGCTCAAATCACTCAGCAACTCCGATCGTGTCACTGATGTTAATGTAATTTATCTCCCACTTCAGCGAATTTAATTTTTTTTGTTGATTAATGAGTTAATTTTAGTGGGTTTTTTTTTTATCTGTAGCAAAATAAGAAGGTTGAAGATGGAAAGTTTGCTAGTGCTTTTCAAATAATATTGCAAGAATTTCAGAAAATCTAGAAACTTGTCTCTGAAAAGGGAAATTATCCTAAATGATCTACCTAAAGATTACGAAAGTTTAAAATTATTACAATATTTTTTAGATTATTATTTTTCTATTCAAATTTAAAAACGTGTATTTTTTTACACCCTACCGTTAAGGGATACTTCATGAAAGTAAATGTTTTGAATACTCTAGTGATATAAGTAAAAAAGTTAACAATTAGATTATTAGTTTCGGATGGAAAAATGATAATTTAAAAAATATTTTGATAATTTCAGACTTGCATTAATTAAAGAGTAATGCTACTTTGACAAAATAAAATTTATAAAATTTTGACAAAATGTATGAAAATATTAAATAATCCTTTATTCTAACTAAAATTAAGTTGGATAAAAAAGTAAACTTCTATTTCAATTTTCTTATTCACCAAAAATATCCACATGGTTATAAATAAGTTTTTTTTTTTTTTTTTTTTGAAATCATTGGAAATCCCACCGCTAAATTATCTCTTCCGGGCATAAGGTAAAACCTCCGGCCGTCCTAGATTCTTACAAAAAACGCACTCCCTGAATTCGAACCCAAAACCTCAAAGTGAGATCAAAAATCCTACACCACCAAGCCACATCCATTGAGGACGATTATAAATAAGTAGCATTAAATAATTTAATACTTCCATACATTTTGACAATATAATTTCTTAAAAGTGGCATTTTTGTTAAATTATTAGCAAAAGAATTGTTGAACTATTGGCAGTAATAGGGCCACCAATTCTTTATGTGCTTGCACGCAATTCATGAATTTTCTTTTAAAATAAAAATTTAGAAAAAAGAAGTCCAAGTTAGTTGGCAAGAAGAATAAGACACAATTAATAAAATTAAACAAAGAAAATGCATTGATTATTCATTCATGCTCATAGAAAACATAAAACCCTCCTATTAATGTTGTTGCAGTGCGTGCAATTAAGCATGGTGTTTGGGGTTAATGAATTTCAATGAAACTTGTAAAAGACTGACTTGCCAATCTCTTTCTTCCATTTCTTGCCTTTCATTATACTCTATCATTATTAATTCTAACGAATGCTTATTTGCTTGCTCTTTTTTAACTTCTATGAAAATTTAAGGACCCTAAAAGCCATAAAATAATATCACTGCTGCCAACTCCCATTATTATGTTCTCTGTCATATGATCAATCATTGAATCGATAGAAAATCTTGAATTCTGATAATAATTTTCCATCCCGATTTAAAAAATGGGTTAGTATTCGAGATTTTTTCTAATCTCAAATCTTCAAATTTTATCTAAAAATTTCGAATCTCAAATCATTCAGATTGAATTTGGGATAAATCTCGATTGAAAAAACCAATCAAAATTCAGGACATGACAACCTTATTACCATCCTAATGTCGGCGCATAAAATATATTAAATTAACCAATAGATTGCTCATTTCTATCAAATTATAAACTACGAGATCTTTTTTTTTAATATATAGATTTAGCATAGTATAATTAAAAATTAATTATATTATTTATCGAAAGTAGTAAATAGCATACAAAATAAATATAAAAAAGTGAAATTCTATTATGGAATTCAAGTGGAAGTGAATTGAGTATTTAAAAATCTATATAAATCTATAAAAGTCGAAATTTCTCATTTTAAATTAGGTTGTTCACGTTAGCTTCCTTATCTCTGAAGATGTTCACCTATGTAAGTGGGCACTTTTACATTCCTTACTATACATAATTTCCAAATCTTTCATATTCGCAAATAATTAATGATATAATTATTCAGTTTTAAATTTTTCTTACAAACAACATTATTTAAAATTCCAGTTAAGCTGTACTTATAAATAAAGTGAACACATAACTGTGACACCCCAGTAATCCTGACGATTATTACGTTAAGGGATGTATAATATATGATATAAATTACGTTCGAACACGTATACACTCATAAAATGACTTTTTGGATATTCGGCAAATTTTTCACAGTTCTGATACCGATTTCATTCCAAGATTAAATCTGAACAGCCCTTAGTATTTGGGTCATAACTTCTTCATACGATCTCCGATTTTTAAGCATTTTATATCGCCAGAAAGCTAAGACGAAGATCTACAACTTTTCGGTTGGATATGTCTCCAAATGTTGAGGGGAACTAGGCGAATTTGGCTATTTATCCAGGATATTGACGTGAATGAAGAGTAAAAAGGAAATTTCCATTTTGATCCACAAGCCCATAGTCTTTCTCACTTGGGTCCAATAATTTTAAATGATCCAATAATTATAAAATATCTTTTAAGTCCCTAGATTTCTCTAGAACGGACTAAATTAATCAAGAAGAGCAATCAAAGTCATTAGCCCCTAGTATAAAAGGATGAACTATTCATTCATCCCAAATTTTTGAGAGAATAGAAGAAAATGTGAGAGGGAAGAAGAAGAATAAAGGAAAAAAAAAGGAAGAAGAGAGAGTCATTTTCTTAATAAAGTTGAAGAAGGATCAATCCAAACCAACCCATAAGAAGCTACGAGAGGGATATCAAGCCTAGAAGATTTGAGTTGTGAAGGAAATCAAGTGAACAAGGTAAAGAGAAACTTGACCCAAATTCTAATTTGTAGATTTTTGATGATGTGATGATTAATGGGTGATATTGGCTTAAGGTTAATGATGTTTAGATAATTATTGTATTAAGAAATTGATGTTGTGAGGAATCCAAGATATTGAATTAAATTGAGGTTTTTAGAATTTAATACAAGCCTCGCACATTGCGTTGGTCGTCATCTGATTAATTTAAATATGTAACCAAATTACGATAAATTAAAATAATTTAATTGACACAAGTTTTTGAAAATATATGAGCAATTAAAAGTATATGAGTGAGGGAAGAGAGAGCTAGCAGAAATGATTTTTATGTGGTTTGACAAACTGCCTATGTCAATACCTTCAAGCACAACGTGCTTAAGGATTTCACTATCACTCTATCTGCCAATCACAAAGGCTCATACTTTGCAATTGACTTCCCAACGTGTCAAAGGACCTCTTCACAATTGACTTTACAAAGTGTTAATCAATTTTTTCCCAATTGACTTCAAAATAGGAGTGAGCAAAATCGGTTTCGGTTTCCAGTTCCACTTGGAATCAAAATCTACCCTGAAAAAGTCGGTTCCTAACTATTATGAACCAGAAAAATTGGTTCCTAACTATTAGGAACTGGAAAAATCTGGTTCCTAACTATTAAATATGGTACCGTATTTATTGGTTTCGATTAGATTCCGTTTCGATTTTGATTTGATTCCGTTTTGATTTCGGGTTACCCTATTTTGATAATGAAAAGAAAATATATTAGTTTTTCAACTCTCTGTTGTATAAAAATATATGTTAACTTGTGAGATTTTATAAATTAAAAGTTAATATGATGAATTTGGGCATGATTATTTGATACTATTCTAAATTTATAATATATTGGTCCAAAGAAACCATAAATTTTGAATAAATTTAGTATAAATACGGTTACATATTTTCAGTTCTAAAAATTATGTTCTTTGGTTCAATTTCGCTTCTAAATATTGAAGAATCAGAACCTACCCAAAAAAATCCGATTCATAACTATTACGAACCGAAACCTACCATAATATAACCGATTCCGAAACCAAATTTTACTTTGGCTCCAAGAAGTTCCGACTAAATCCGGAAATGTTACTCACCCTTACTTCAAAAGGTGTTAATTAAATCTCTCGCACTATGATGTTCACACACCTTACGCTCAATGTGTTTCCTAATTATATTTTTACAATGAAGAACTTGGAATTAAAGATTCCTTATAAGATGAACTCCAAATGAGTAGATATACTATTCTAATCAAGTTGTGTTTGATTTAAAAGATAGTAATGATAGCTCAAAGAGGTGTTTAAATGTGATATGTAAATGAAAAAATATTCTCCAACCTCATCCTAAGGATTTAATTGAGTATTTATAATGCTAATTGAAAAATAGCCGTTAAAATTGAAAAAAAATGAGAATATGTTGGAAAATGCTTATTCATAAGCATTTTGAGGCACAATTTCAAGCATGGTCCACTTCGTGTTAGTGGTTGTTATTGAATGATTCGGATACTCCTCCGTGAGTAGTTCGAAATGGTATATGCATATGCTTAAAATGGTGCTTGGGTGAATGAGAAATTGTTGCTCAAAGTTCACCCATTGGTGTTGGAAAATAAAGAAAAGTAAGCTTGTCCCATATGGGAAAGCTATAGAGGGATTATTATGCTTATATATGATTGCTCATATGTAGATGGGTAAGAGTTGTAAGGATAGAGGCTCTCTCTACGTGCGCGAGGGGGGGGGGTGCAAATCAAATCCGAATCAAGCTTGCCCCTGGGCACCCGCGTGTCCTGCGTACACGAATGCCGGACCAAAATGTGCAGGCCCGCCCAACCGAATTTTTACTTGTCTCTTTATTTTCCCAAGCCTTTTAAAGTTCCATAACAGTTGAATTAATGATATTAATCAACTTGGTGGTTACAAGCAATGGAAGGTCTCCCACTCATGTGATTAATTGACATGTTAATTTCCTTTATTTGAAGTGTGATTCCGTTTTTGTTTTGTGATACACAACACAAAAATACAGTTCACAAGACAGTGTCGGTTTTCTTTGTTTTTCATCTTATTTGGGAAGAGTTCAAACGCTTTACAGGTTCGTTGGATACGAGTTCGGTGGTGCCTTTACTCGTACGGTTTTTCGTTGTATCCTGGGAAACAATCGTCTCGTGTTCTACTGCACCTACGGTGGGAGGCGAATTTATTTTAAGGAATTGTTGGCATCAACAAGCCTCGAATTTCTTCTGTTTCGTTCGATACTGCCAGCCTCCGTTCTGAATTGTTCCTGTCGCTAGTTCATAATTGCTCAGTTGTATTCGCTCCTTTAGCTTTGTTATTTTCATTATTGTTGCTTAGTTATTACCGATACTTTATTGTACCATCCGTGTTCTGTTTTACTGTTGTTCATTGTCCTTTGTAAGAACACAGTAACAAATAAGTTGTAATAGTCTTAAAACAAAATTCGACTCTGTGGATATGGAAATCAGTCCAAACACAGTAGATCCAAATATGGCAGCCTCTTCGGCTGGCCAGAATCTTGTGGCAGCCCCCGTGGCTGACCAACCTGCAGTGGCAGCCTCTTCGGCTGGCCAACTTGCTTCAGCCTCTGGGCTTAATATGGCAGCCACTGTGGCTGGCCAAGGTGTTGCTGCCTCTATGGCTAGACAACCTGTTGGACATGTGAACATGTCAATCCTGCTGCGGAAAAACCTGAAAAATTCAGTGGACAGAATTTTAAACGGTGGCAACAGAAAATATTTTTCTACTTGACCACGTTGAACCTTGCGAGGTTTCTAAAGGAAGATGCTCCTGAACCCGTGGAGGGTGAGATTGATATCCAAGTGATCAGTGCGATCGATGCTTGGAAACATTCTGAATTCCTATGTAGGAATTATGTGCTAAATGGGCTGAGTGATTCCTTGTACAGTGTGTATGCCGGGATGAAAACAGCAAAAGGGCTTTGGGAATCTTTAGACCGAAAATATAAAACTGAGGATGCCGGTACTAAGAATTTGTCGTAGGCCGTTTCCTAGATTTTAAGATGGTTGATTCCAAAACTGTGTTAAGTCAAGTACAAGAATTACAAATTATTCTAGCAGAAATTCATGCTGAGGGGATGGTTTTAAGTGAAACCTTCCAAGTAGCCTCGATAATTGAAAAACTACCACCTGGTTGGAAAGATTTTAAGAATTATCTAAAGCATAAGCGAAAAGAAATGACATTGAAGACTTGGTTCTTAAGCTAAGAATTGAGGAAGATTACAGAGTATCTGATAAGAGAGGAATAACTCATGAGGCCAAAGCAAATGTTGTTGAACATGGCCATAAGAACAAGAACCCTAAAAACAAAGGGTCAAAGATGGGTCCTAAAGGAGGAGTTTCCAAGAAATCCAAATTTCAAGGAAGATGCTTCAACTGTGACAAAATGGGTCACAAGTCTTCTGAGTGCAGACTGCCGAAGAAGAAAAAGAATCAAGAGGCTAATGTGATGGAAAACATGACTCAAGATGTTTCAGACATTAACCTTTCAGCTGTGGTTTCTGAGGTGAATCTGGTGGGTTCTAACCCAAGAGAGTGGTGGATTGACACTGGTGCCACTCGACATGTGTGCTCGGACAAGAGCATGTTTTCTTCATTTGAGCCTACTGGTAATGGGGAAAAATTATACATGGGAAATTCAGCAACATCTGAGATTGAAGGTCAAGGCAAGGTGATTCTGAAGATGACCTCTGGGAAAGAGTTGACTTTGAACAACGTTCTGTATGTACCAGAAATACGGAAGAATCTTGTGTCTGGATCACTTCTGAACAAGCATGGATTCCGGATGGTGTTCGAGTCTGATAAAGTAGTTTTAACTAAAAATGGGATGTATGTGGGAAAAGGGTATGTAACTGATGGGCTCTTTAAGCTCAATGTAATGGTTGTTAAACCTAAGAATATCAATAAAGCTAGTTCTTCTGCTTATATTGTTGAGTACTCTAATCTATGGCATGGTAGATTAGGACATGTTAATTTTAATTCATTACGGAAATTAATTAACATGAACCACATTCCAATTTTAAAATTGATAACAAACATAAGTGTGATACTTGTGTTGAGGCAAAACTAACTAAATCATCTTTTCATAGTATTGAAAGAAACTCTGAACCACTTGATCTATTCATACCGATGTATGTGATTTTAATTCAATACAATCGAGAGGCGGTAATAAATATTTTATTACCTTTATTGATGATTGCACTAGATTTTGCTATGTGTATTTGATGAAAAGCAAGGACGAAGCTATAGAGAAATTTTTTCTCTATAAGAATGAAGTTGAGAATAACTGAACAAAAGAATTAAGGAGTTGAGAAGTGATCGTGGTGGTGAGTATGTTTTCCCTTTTGAATCACTTTGTGAACAAAATGGAATCATACATCAAACCACAGCTCCTTATTCACCTCAATCCAATGGGATTGCAGAACGGAAGAATCGTACCTTGAAAGAGATGATGAACGCTATGTTAATCAGCTCTGGCTTACCTCAGAATATGTGGGGAGAAGCTGTTTTATCAGCTAATTACCTTTTAAATAAGGTACCACGGAAAGATGCAGGGAAAACTCCTTATGAGATGTGGAAAGGAAGAGCACCTTCCTATAAATTTCTACGAGTGTGGGGGTGTCTTGCCAAGGTAGTTATTCCTCCACCTAAAAAGGTGAAGATAGGACCAAAAACTGTTGATTGTATTTTCATAGGATATGCGCATAACAGTAATGCTTATCGATTTCTTGTGCATGAGTCTAATATACCAGATATTCACAAGAATACGATAATGGAGTCGAGGAATGCATCCTTTTTCGAATACGTTTTTCCTTGTAAAAATAATTCGAATTCAAATGTACACAAACAGGTACATGAGACTATCATTGAAGATAGTCAGGACCGAGAACAAATAAATGTTCCGGAGGATCAACAAGTTGTTGAACTTGAACCAAGACGTAGCAAAAGAGCTAGAACGGAAAAATCATTTGGTCCAGATTTTTTGACATTTTTGCTAGAAAATGATCCTCAAAGCTATAACGAAGCTGTAAGGTCAGCTGATGGTGCTTTGTGGAAAGATGCCATCAATAGTGAAATTGAATCCATCTTACAAAATCACACCTGGGAGTTAGTGGATCTTCCTCCAGGATGTAAACCTTTAGGGTCCAAGTGGATTTTCAAGAAGAAAATGAAGGCAGATGGATCAATTGACAAGTACAAAGCAAGACTTGTAATTAAAGGTTACAGACAACGTGAAGGTCTTGATTACTTTGATACTTATTCTCCTGTAACGAGAATAAATTCCATAAGGATGATAATAGCGATTGCAGCTTTGCGCAATCTTGAGGTACATCAGATGGATGTGAAAACAGCCTTTCTAAATGGAGATTTAGATGAAGAAATTTACATGGAACAACCTGAAGGCTTTATAGCTCCAGGACAAGAAAAGAAAGTCTGTAAGTTGGTTAAATCCTTGTATGGATTAAAACAAGCTCCAAAACAGTGGCATAAAAAATTTGATGACACCATGTTAGCAAATGGTTTCAAAATCAATGAGTGTGATAAATGCATTTATGTCAGAGAGACAGAAGTTGGCTATGTCATTTTATGTCTCTACGTTGATGACATATTGATTGTCGGGAGTAATGTTAAAATGTGTGAAATCTACCAAGAATATGCTGAAATCCAAGTTTGACATGAAAGACATGGGTCTAGCAGATGTCATTCTGGGAATAAAGATCTCGAGAAGTCCTGATGGACTTATTCTTGATCAGTCACACTATGTGGACAAGATTCTTGGTAAATTCAACAATGATGATTCTGCTGTGGCTAGAACTCCTTTAGATGTGAGTCTACACCTATCGAAGAATAGGGGAGATGGTATATCTCAAGTAGAATACTCTAGAGTGATCGGGAGTTTGATGTATCTATCGAGTTGTACAAGACCTGATATAGCCTGTACAGTAAACAAGCTCAGCAGATATACGAGTAATCCAGGGGTTGATCACTGGAAAGCAATAGTGAGAGTACTTAGGTACTTACGTTTTACTCGTAATTATGGGTTGCACTATCATAGATATCCAGCTGTAGTCGAAGGATACAGTGATGCTAATTGGATATCTGACATGAAAGACTCAAAGTCTACCAGTGGCTATGTGTTTACACTAGCAGGTGCAGCTATATCATGGAAATCCTCCAAACAGACTGTGATAGCCAGATCTACAATGGAATCAGAATTCATTGCATTAGACAAGTGTGCTGAAGAAGCAGAATGGCTTCGAAATTTTCTAGAGGATATTCCAAGTTGGCCTAAGCCAGTGCCAGCAATTTGCATTCATTGCGATAGTCAATCTGCAATTGGAAGGGCACATAACAATATGTATAATGGTAAGTCTAGACATATTCGTCGTAGACACAATACCGTTAGACAATTACTCTCTACTGGAGTTATTTCGATTGACTATGTAAAGTCAAAGGATATAACATTGCGGATCCGCTAACCAAAGGGTTAAATAGAGAGTTGGTTGTGAAATCATCGAGGGGAATGGGACTAAAGCCCATTAGATAAATGTTTATTACGAAGGAAAACCCAACCTTGTTGACTGGAGATCCCAAGATCTAGGTTCAATGGGACAACCTACTCGTAAAAGACATAATTGGTTCACTGTGGGGGGGTTACCCTCTAGTCCATTCCTATGGTGAAATGAAATAGTGATGCTCGTATGGATTGAGGTTAAGCAAAGGCTTTTAATGATCTTATGCGTCGGGAATCCGAGCAGAGTATTACGAGATGCTCTTAAATAAGAAATCACCTATGTGAGAGAGAAGTGGGGCCGCTTCAAAGGGAATTGTACGGGGCACAATTCTTAGAAACTCTTGCAGAACCAGGTTGATGTTCATGGCCAAAATGAGCATAACAATGAGAACTCAGATGTGTTAGGTAAAACATCTGTGTGATATATGTTCTCCATTTACATGAACGGCAGTACAGTTCAATGACATCGCGTCCACTGTCAGCCAGTAAATGAGATATATTTTCACAAGGGAAGGTTCAAAGGCTGAGGCCTACCTATCCTATGCAGTGTTGAACCGTTGAACTCTTCTAGGTCAAAATAAAATGTTTTATAAAATAATTTTATTCGACGTTTTTCGCCAATTTCATTCATGTGGGGGATTGTTGGAAAATGCTTATTCATAAGCATTTTGAGGCACAATTTCAAGCATGGTCCACTTCGTGTTAGTGGTTGTTATTGAATGATTCGGATACTCCTCCGTGAGTAGTTCGAAATGATATATTCATATGCTTAAAATGGTGCTTGGGTGAATGAGAAATTGTTGCTCAAAGTTCACCCATTGGTGTTGGAAAATAAAGAAAAGTAAGCTTGTCCCATATGGGAAAGCTATAGAGGGAATATTATGCTTATATATGATTGCTCATATGTAGATGGGTAAGAGTTGTAAGGATATAGGCTCTCTCTACGTGCGCCGGGGGGGGGGTGCAAATCAAATCCGAATCAAGCTTGGCTCGTGTGCACCCGCGTGTCCTGCGTACACGAATGCCGGACCAAAATGTGCAGGCCGGCCCAACCGAATTTTTACTTGTCTTTATTTTCCAAGCCTTTTAAAGTTCCATAACAGTTGAATTAATGGTATTAATCAACTTGGTGGTTACAAGCAATGGAAGGTCTCCCACTCATGTGATTAATTGACATGTTAATTTCCTTTATTTGAAGTGTGATTTCCGTTTTTGTGAATACACAACACAAAAATACAGTTCACAAGACAGTGTCGGTTTTCTTTGTTTTTCATCTTATTTGGGAAGAGTTCAAACGCTTTACAGGTTCGTTGGATACGAGTTCGGTGGTGCCCTTACTCGTACGGTTTTTCGTTGTATCCTGGGAAACAATCGTCTCGTGTTCTACTGCACCTACGGTGGGAGGCGAATTTATTTTAAGGAAATTGTTGGCATCAACAAGCCTCGAATTTCTCTCTGTTTCGTTCGATACTGCACAGCCTCCGTTCTGAATTGTTCCTGTCGCTAGTTCATAATTGCTCAGTTGTATTCGCTCCTTTAGCTTTGTTATTTTCATTATTGTTGCTTAGTTATTACCGATACTTTATTGTACCATCCGTATTCTGCTTTACTGTTGTTCATTGTCCTTTGTAAGAACACAGTAACAAATAAATTGTAATAAATATATATGAAAATGGCATGCCTTTTATAAAATAGCAGCTATTTTAACTAGCCGCTAGACACGTTTTCAAGCCAAAACAGCTTTCCATTTATCTTAAAACGACGGGCTGGTTTAATCGATAAACCGGTAAGAATCTAATGGTATACTGTGAGCTCTCGTAATTTTTGCTTTATAAACCGGTCCGGTTTTTTGACAAACACAGTAAGCTAGTTTGTATAAAGCTAGTTTGACCAAGGTGTAAATCGATTTGATTAGCACTTTTGGATTTTTACATTTAGGCCCAACAATCATAACACTTTCAAAATCTTACAATTTAGTCCATAAAAGGTTTAGCTATTTTAGACAAAAGGGCAAACCGTTTTTATCTCAAAGATGCTTTGACCAAGGAGAATCGCTTTGACCAAAACTTTACAAAAATTATATTTTAGCCAAATTTCAGAACTTTCCAAAATACATAATTTCACCAACAGTTTTGAAATATTTTAAGGAGACATTTTTTTCATGAAAATTAAGAAATAAAAATAGGACTACAAAGGATTTAAAACTGATCAAATATGATA
The DNA here is from genome assembly GCA_019454045.1 of Zanthoxylum bungeanum. Taxonomy (NCBI): domain Eukaryota; kingdom Viridiplantae; phylum Streptophyta; class Magnoliopsida; order Sapindales; family Rutaceae; genus Zanthoxylum; species Zanthoxylum bungeanum. The sequence goes on along the minus strand of SKCR01001345.1, from coordinate 36,400 downwards.
TTTTTCATGTAAGTCCAAAACTATGTAAATTTGACTAGTTCAAGATCTTATAATTTTTACGAAATCACAATTAAGCTCACGAATTTAATAAATCTTTCAAGAGGACTTTTTTTTTAAATCAAAACTTATAAAGACCACAAATATTTTGAAAATGATCAAATAAGTCATTTTTTACATAATTTCGAAAATCAAAGTTTTGACTCATTTGATAGAAATGTATGGATTCAATTTTAGCGAGCTCTTAGATGCCTAATAATACACAAATCAAACACAACAAGATTATGAGATTTAAAGAAATATTCCCTAGTTAATCTTCTCGAATCTTGAATCTTGGAGTAAGTTCCATTTAATCTTCAACTTATTTTTGCTCGAGAACCTATTTCAAGGGCTTGTAAAATGAGTAAACAGTTATACCAAAAATATCATTTACACATATAATTTATTTTCATCAAAATTAATATGAATGTGATCCTTTAGGTCAACAAAAAGATTTTTATTTAATATGGAATTTAAATTTCTACATCCATAAGCCAGACCATGGATATTGAACAAATCTTTAAATTTAGAAATTTTACAACTATTGATTTGACAAAAATTAAGACTTCCTTTGCCAATTGTATTATTGTTTTCTAGTTGCACGGTTTCACGTTTTGAAAAGGTTGAATAATAATTTAATTATCAATATAAGCAAATATATTTATTTCTATGTACATAATTGAATTATCATTCAACTATTGATCATCTACTCATTTTCATAGTCAGTTGTTCATAATATTAATTGATGGTCAAAACTGGTCAACACCAAAATCAAAAAAAGAATAAGAATAAGAATAAGGTACTATTTTTAACATGGTTTAGCACATCAGAGGCCTACATCCACAAGTCAATTTTATTAATTGTGCTAATAGAATTTTCAAAAACTTACAATCCTCTAACAAATTTGGCAGAGTTTTTGTTGGATTTCCCCCCATATTTATAGTGTTGGGGCCTTATAATAACAAAAATATGATAACCGTAGGAGAAATTCGTGGGAAATAACTATCCATGATTTATTGAGATTTAATATCATCTTAAATTGGAGGGAGAGATCTTTGGTAAGACAGGTGCCTCGAGGTGGTTCTATTCCCTATATTAGACTCTTCGGTGACATTCTGAGCTTTATGAGGCCTTTGGATTGTATGAAACGATTTGTGAGCAACGGCCTTAAGAATATACCATCCACAATGTCTAGGTCGCATGGGATGCGTTCTGCGAGCTCTTTCTTAAGATGGGTTGAGCTCATGATGCTCTCGGGAGGATCACGTTCTGGATGGCTTCAACAAGGTTGATGGTGGCTTCTCACGGCCTGCGGGCTCGAATTAGTACCAGACCTCATGAACTGAACTCTTCCTCCATTGGGCTTCTTGTGCTAGTGGGCATGTTTCATCTGATTAGGCATATTATGGCATTAAACTCGTTTTTACCCATAATATTAGTCCCCAGCTTCTGGCACACTTTTAGCATGGTGAAAGCTCGATAGTAGGATAAGCAAGCTCAAATATAGACCGATCATAACGAGCTATCGAATACCCTATAGTCGTCACATGTGGTTACAGCTTTTGAATGCGTCAAACATCACTTCACATAGAGATAGTTGTAAAGTGTGTCGCACGTCGCTACAAATGGAGACAACTATCCTATTGCATTTAATTCATTGGGTTGTCACCAACTCTTCATATTGTACGAGGAGGTGCATCTAAAACGCTCTCTGACTGTTGATCTTTGAAGACGATTCATCATCTAAATCTAAAAGCTGGGGCGAGCTCCTATATAAGAAAATATAACTTCTTCACAAGCCACTTTTGCATTCTTGCTCTCAATTAGAGTCTTTGAAAACCGAAGTCATTCTTCTTCAAGCTTTCTCACCACCACCATTCATTGTTCCGGTCGCTGTTAAAAGTACTCCATCGGTCAACAATCATCAAAAATCTTTTGTCTTTATTGCTGATATTATGCTTGTATTGTACTATTTGAATATGCTTCTTTCTTTGTGTTCTTGACTAAGTTTATAGGAAACAAGGTTTTTGATCTTTAGGGTAGTGTTTAAGGAAATCGGTTTGTGTACGTGGGTTTTGAATGACCCAGTAATGTCTTTCAACCTTGTAAGTATATCTTAGGATTATGACATTTAGAATAGAAACGACCTGGATATTCTGACTCTAGGGCGCTAGAGTAATTATTTTAACGACCTTATATGTTGTTCGAGCCTATTCACTATAAGAAAATATACAATTACTGACCGAATACTTTCGTTTAGTAAATTTTGATATTTACCGATCGAATACCGGTCAAAAAGATAAAAAATAATTTCTGACTGATTACCTATCAAATTATTACCGACCGAATATTCGATCAATTACTTATACATTTTATGATGCCAACAACTACCGATCGATTATTCGATCGGTAATTGCTAATAAATTATGACCGAATATAATTCAGTTGTTAAAATAATATTAATTAAAAAATAAAAAATAGATATTTTACCGAGCGAATTAAGTTTTGGCCAGTAACTTATATATTTTATTGACCGAATTATCGGTCGGTCGATAAAAATAAAAATAAAAATAAAAATATTATCATTATTATTATTATTATTATTATTTTACCTTTTATATATATTATCACTCACACACACACATATATTCTTTACATATTATAACAAGAAACATGTTATATCATGTGGCAACTATTCTACACATTCAACCTTGAGGTCAATGGTTAAATATGAATTGTGTTGGTTTAGTCTGGGCCCACCCTTGGGGTGGTACTAAGGCATATATATGGGGCCCAACCATGGTGTAGGGGTTTTATAGCGGAAATCCGGTAATGCCGCAGAATAGTGGAAAATCAAAATTTTCCGATTTCAAAACGTTTTCTCGGATTAATTAAATAAACTTATTTATTTAATTACCCAATAATTAAATTATGAAATAAAACACATTAAATCAAATTTATGTGAATTTACCGAATTACCACTAAACCAAGCATTTTGTTTATTTTAATCCGAAATTGTTCGAAACGATTTTGGATGATTATAAATCATTACATATATGAATTTAACATGTCATACATATTGAAATTCAAATTGCAACAAAAATTTACAAAAATAACCCCAAAGCCGAGAGCCATATAGAAGTAGATTAATGTGCATTTTGCACTTCTAAAGTTCAAAACACATTAAAACAAAATCCAATCAACCCAATATTTTACATGCATCATATACACATCCAAATACACCATATAAATGAAAAGGCCCAAATTTGGAAGTGGTCTTAAACCCTAATTTTTCAATTTCTTCAAATTAGACAAATTAGACCAAATTTGTTAAAACAAATACTTCAATCATGTTTATTCCATTACAATCAAGCCTCACCACAATGAAACAACTATAGAACAAATCTAGGTCATTTAAGAGTGGGTCAACAACTCTAGATTAGCAACAAGGTTCTAAAACCATGAAAAGAATGCTTACTAGTTCATTAGAAACATTATATCAACTTTATACATGCTCAACCCTTTTATCAAATTTTCATCCACCAAAAATACAAAGAATAAAGAATAGAAAAACTTAAGAAAATCACAAGATGTTGCCTAGAACAAGAGGAACATTTTTCTCTCTAATGGCAAGTTGGAAATACTTACTAAAATCCAAGCTTTTCTTTGATTTTTCTTTTCTTTCTCTCAAGCTTCTTTGCCTTTGTTTTAATGGAGTTTTTTGATAAAGTGTGAAAGGTTAACAAACCCTAAATGAAACAAAACAATATATACTTGCACAAAATTTGCCTTAGCCGAAATTATGATAAGAATAATATATAGATATTTATTTTTGTTTCATTAAATTACAACTTGTCCACTTGGTTAAAATGATCATTACACTTTAATGAATAATTCAAACAAGTCAACAATTGCAACTAAGTCATTAAATAAAATATCATAACTTAAAATACTCATACTTTAATTAATTTAATCATTTAACAATTAAATAATTAATTAATTAAATACAAATATATTAAATATATGTATTATATTTACATTATATATTAATACACACACACACACACACACACACATATATATATATATTTAAGATATTAGTCAAATATCTCAATTTGACAATTAATTAATGTGTATTTGAATTAATCTAATATTAAATGCAAATACACAAAAATTAAGGAAATGACTATCGGGTCCCTACACATGTATTTTTCGTTTAACCTTTAAACAACTTTATAAATAATCAATATTATTATAAATATTGCTCTAGTGCTCTACGAGTATGTTTCATTAGTGAGACTCTCTAGATTCAGGCATATCCGTCACGAAATCCAATTTCGTGTCCATAATTTATCCACCCGTAATTATGACGATCACGGATAAACTCGCTGAATCATACAGGTTGAGGTCATGGCAAATGTATAATTCCTCCGTCACAGGTATCCGAATAAATCCCAGAGATATAGATGTAAACTTCAAATCTCTATAGGGATTATCCAGTCGACTATTCTATTAGCAATCTCAAAAAGAACATTTAGAACTAACTTCTAAATTATACCACGGGCCCATGGTTTTTATCTGATTGCTAATCATATGGACTACCTATGCTCTGATACACAAAACTGACGGATCCTATCTCGATACTCACAGGACACCCTGAGGATCTATATGTAAGGGATTCGCGGGTCGTGCGATCGCAGCGGAAGCTCGAGTCCGGGCGGAAATCGTATTTCAAAACTTTTTCAAAACACCGAGTAGAATTTTCAATATCTAATATGAATAATCTATTCAGATTTCACCTAGACCCAAAGAAAATAACTCATGTGAATGATCCAATCAGATGAAGTAATAATCCGACCACAAAAGGCCCTTTGTCCGACCACATTAGTGCCGACCACATTAGGTCTGACCAGACGAGGTCCGACCACATAAGTGCCTACCACATTATGTCCGACCAGACGAGCTCCGACCAGACGAGGTCCGACCAGAAAAGTGCCGACCACATTAGGTCCGACCAGACGAGGTCCGACCACATAAGTGCCGACCACATTAGGTCCGACCAGACGAGCTCCGACCAGACGAGGTCCGACCAGATAAGTGCCGACCACATTAGGTCCGACCAGACGAGGTCCGACCACATAAGTGCCGACCACATTAGGTCCGACCAGGGTCAAACAGATGAGTATTTTACATGCATCATATACAAATCCAAATACTCAACATAAATGAAAAGCCAAAAGGTGGTACAAGGTCAGAAACTTGAAACCAACACTTAAATCAAGTTTCTAAAACACCATTACAAGCCTCACCACAATGAAATAACTATAGAACAATTCTAGGTCATCTAAGAGTGGGTCAATAACTCTAGAATGACAATTAGTTTCTTAAAACATCAATAGAATACTTATTAACTCATTAGTAACATTCTATGATCTTTATACATGCTCAACCCTTTCCAAAAACTTCCATTCTCAAAAAATACATAGAATAAAGAATAGGAAAAAACATAAGAACATCACAAGATGAAGACCACAACAAGAGGAACATTTTTCTCTCTAATGGCAAGTTGGAATACTTACTAAATTCCAAGCTTTTCCATGTTTTTGCTTTTCTTTCTCTCAAGCTTCTATGTCTTCTTTCAATGGAGTTTTAGGTAAAGTGTGAAAGGGTTATTAAACCCTAAATGAAACAAAACAATATATACTTGCTTTCATTTTGCCTTGGCCGAAAATTGCCTAAGGAAATAAACAAGAAATTTGTTTTAATTTCATTTGAATTTCAACTTGCAACTTGATTAAATGATCATTACATTTTAATGATAAATTCAACCAAGTCAACAATTTCAACTTAGCCATTAAAACAAATATCATAACTTAAAATATCTATACTTTAATTAATTTAATCATTTAACAATTAAATAATCAATTAATTAATTAAATACAAATATATTAAATATATGTATAATATTACATTAAATATTAAATACATATATTCATTTATGATATTAGTCAAAAATCTCATTTTGACAATTAATTAATGTGTATTTGAATTAATAAAGTATTAAATGCAAATACACAAAAATTAAGGAAATGACTATCGGGTCCCATCACATGTATTTTGCGTTTAACCTTTAAAAGACTTTATAAATAATCAATATTATTTATATATGTTGCCCTAGTGCTCTACGAGTATATTTCATTAGTGAGACTCTCTAGATTCAGGCATATCCGTCACGAAATCCAATTTCGTGTCCAAAATTTATCCACCCGTAAATTATGACGACCCCGGATAAACTCGCTGAATCATACAGGTCGAGGTCATGGCAAATGTATAATTCCTCCGTCACAGGTATCCGGATAAATCCCAGAGATATAGATGTAAACGTCAAATCTCTATGGGGATTATCCAGTCGACTATTCTATTAGCAATCTCAAAAGAATGTTTAGAACTAGTTTCTAAACTGTACCACGGGCCCATGGTTTTATCTGATTGCTAATCATGTGGACTATCTATGCTCTGATACACAGAACTGACGGATCCTATCTTGACACACATAGGACACCCTGAGGATCTATCTACACCCAACGAACATGCGGAGGTATGATCTAAATAGATCGGTGACGTGACTGCCATCTAAGTGTAGAAGATGTCTCATGTGCCCACAATGGCATCTCAAGTCTAAGAATCACAAGTGCTACTCAACCCGAGAAGATTCTTACTGACGTTGGTGTACCATCCATTAAGAATCTTCGGTGAGTCGTTCAGTGTTTATCCGCTATAAACCCCTACACGTCTATACTAGTCTCCAAGACTTATGGTTCATTGAGAAACCATTGGAATCATATATTCCAGTATACGACATGTACCGGTCTCAACGGGTTTACTATACTGACCGAGTAGTGTAAACCTTGACCAGGAACAGTCTGAGAATGACAACGTCATGATACAACTCAATGTCAGTTGCGACGCTTTTGCAACTGTACCATGACTAGTCATTCTAAGGTCATTACGTCTTTACCATATAAAAAGATACATTATATTATAGAAACTGCATATATTATTCATAATAATAATGTTTTACAGAAGTATTCAAAAGAAATACAACCGGGAATTGGCGCTCTAAGCACCAACCCCAAAAAAATCTCCCATTTGCTCTAGTGCCAATATCGATTGTATCTAAAACCCATCGACTCCACTGTTTTATCAAACAGCTTCAGAGGTATAGCCTTCGTCAGCGGGTCTGCTACATTATCTTCACTCGGTACCTTGCATACGATAATATCCCCTCGCGACACAATCTCTCGAATGATGTGGTACTTGCGTTCCACATGCTTCGACTTCTGATGCGCCCTCAGTTCCTTTGCTTGCGCAATGGCTCCAGTATTATCACAGTATAACGGAATCTCATTCTCGATACTTACGACAACTCCCAATTCTGTGATAAAGTTCTTTATCCACACAGCCTCTTTTGCAGCTTCAGAAGCTGCAATATATTCCGCCTCAGTGGTGGAATCAGCTGTCGATCCCTGTTTAGTACTCTTCCAACAAACTGCACCTCCGTTAAGGGTAAAGACAAATCCAGATGTAGACTTTCTATCATCAGGATCCGATTGGAAATCGGAGTCTGTATACCCATTAACCTGCAGTTCGTTTCCTCCATAAATTATTAACTTATCCTTGGTACCTTTAAGATACTTTAGGATATGTTTAATGGCCATCCAATGGTCATTACCTGGATTGGACTGATATCGACTAGTTACGCTAACAGCGAAACTGATATCAGGCCTCGTACATAACATGGCATACATTATGCTACCCAAACACGAAGCATAAGGTTGCTTAGACATTCTAACCTTCTCATCTTCTATTTGTGGACACATCTTCTTAGAAAGATGAATCCCATGTCTGAACCGTATGTTTGCTGTCTTACAGTTACCAAAACTATACCGTTCCAAGATCTTATCCATGTATGTTGATTGGGATAACCCAATCAGCCTCCTTTGTCTATCTCTATATAGTTTTATCCCTAAAACATAGGAAGCTTCTCCCAGGTCCTTCATGGAGAAATTCTTACAGAGGTATGCTTTGACATTTTGTAACATACCTAAATCATTCCCAATGATTAGGATGTCATCAACATATAGGACTAAAAATACGACCATGCTCCCACTGGCCTTCTGATACACACAGGATTCTTCCGAATTCTTGATAAAACCAGACGATCTAATAATCTCGTCGAATCGAAGATTCCAACTTTGTGAAGCTTGTTTAAGTCCATAAATGGACTTCTTAAGCTTACATACCATGCCCGAGTTTTCACTGGACGCAAAACCTTCTGGCTGTTCCATATAGATTTCTTCATCAAGAAATCCATTTAGAAAAGCCGTTTTGACATCCATTTGCCAAATCTCGTAGTCATGATACGCAACTATAGAAAGCAAAATCCGAATAGACTTAAGCATTGCTACCGGCGAAAAAGTTTCATCGAAGTCGACGCCAGGTCACTGCGTGTAACCTTTTGCTACCAGTCGGGCCTTATAAGTCTCAACCTTACTGTCAGGCCCGCGCTTTCTTTTGTAAACCCATTTACAACCAATAGGAACAATTCCTTCGGGAAGCGGAACCAAGTCCCAAACTTGATTCTCATGCATTGAGTCTATCTCGGATTTCATGGCACTTTGCCATTTCACGGAATCGATGTCCAACATCGATTCTCTATAGGTGAAAGGATCTGTCTCTTCAACTAAGAGAACATCCAGACTCTTTTCTTGTATCAAATACAAGCGGTCAGAAGGTATAGATACCATTTCTGACCTACGGAGTGTGTGTGTTGAAGGTCCTTCATCTACTTGAACTTCAGGTTCCTCCGTTGGTTCGTTGTTTTCAGGTTGGACTTCATCAAGCTCAACCTGTCTATGATTACCACCTTCTGACAACAATTCTACTTCTAGAAATTTTGCGAAGCGAGCTACGAACACATTTCGATGCTCGGTATCATAGAACAGATATCCCCTCGTATTCGAAGGATATCCAACAAACCTAAACTTTTGCCCTCGAGGCGAAAGCTTATCTTGCTGAGTCACCCTGACATAGGCAGGACAACCCCAAACCTTAATATAATTAAGATTTGGTTTCCTACCGAACCATATCTGATACAGAGTCGTAGGAACAGCTTTTGAATGAATCTTGTTCAAAAGATGTGCGGCTGTTAAGAGAGAGTAGCCCCATAAGTAATAGGGCAAATCTGTGAAACTCAACATTGATCGGACCATATCCACTAAAGTCCGATTTCTCCTCTCAGATACTCCATTGTGTTGTGGAGTACCTGGAGGAGTATATTGAGCGAGAATCCCATTCTCCTTCATATAATCCATGAACTCACCACTCATATATTCGCCGCCTCGATCAGATCGAAGGTATTTAATATATTTCCCAGTTTGTTTTTCTACTTCATTTCGGAACTCTTTGATCTTTTCAAAGGTTTCCGATTTATGTCGCATCAAATAGACATAACCGTACCGTGATAGATCATCGGTAAAGGTAACGAAGTATGAATAACCACTGTGAGCATTTTGACTTAGTGGACCACATACATCAGAATGTACGAGTTCCAGCAAGTAAGTGGCACGGTGTCCAACACCAGAAAATGGGGCTTTGGTCATCTTACCCTGAATACATGATTCACAAGTTGGATAGGATTCAATGGTCAGATCTGGTATCAAACCATTCCTAACCAATTGGGTAATGCGTTTAATGCCAATGTGACCAAGCCTCATAAGCCAAAGTTCAGTATTATTAATTACAGGTAAACTACGTTTATTAACTCCAGTATTTAATATATCTTTTGAAGTTTGCAATGTATAATGACCATGCTGGTTTGGACAACTAAGGATCTGAATATTATTTCTATCATATAAATATAAAGAACTGTTCTTATTTTAATACAAAAGCCTTCTGTATCCAATACAAAAAGTGATATAATATTAGCTACACATCCTGGTACAAAATGGCATTCATTTAACAAAAGTGTCACATTCGGCAATGAGATCTCGCATACTCCCACTGCAACTGCATCCAAAGAGTCTCCACTCCTGAATCGCAACTGCATCTCTCCGGGCTTCAGCCTCCTACTTTCCTTCAGCACATACAACGAATTGCAAATGTGAATGGGACAAGCAGAATCTAAAATCTAGTTGGATGTAACGGCTTCACAAGCCAAAGATAAATCAATAACTGGAAAAATAAATGTACCTGATGTAGATGCTCTATCTCTCCTCAGCTGGGCGATGTAATCAGGACAGTTCCTTTTCCAATGCCCGACTTTGCCGCAGTGGTGGCATTTGTCTTCAGAAGCCCTCTTGGGCTTAGCAATCTTTTCCTGTTGTTGATGACTAAAACCTTCTTCTTCTTCCATTTATTCTTCTTTCCCTTTGACCAAGTATGGGAAGAAGCAGAGAGAGAAGTAGATCTCGGAGGGCGAGTCGGTATTCCCTTCTTAAGGTCCTCTTCTGCCGTGAGCAACATCCTATGTAGCTCTTGGTAGGTACAGACAGTCCCGTTCATGTTGAAGTACATCACGAACTGGCGATATGAAGCTGGGAGTGAACCAAGAATGACACTCCTACCGAGAATGTCATTCAAGATGAGATTATGTTGCCTTAGTTGATCGATCAAATCGATCATCTGAAGAACATGTGGGCTAACATCTCGCCCCTCATCTAGACGGGCATGGAACAGTTCCATTGCGACTTTGTGAACAATCACTTGTTCTTGGTTCTCAAACGATTGTCTCAATCGTGTCATCATACTATACGAATCTAGCATACCATAGTATGTTTCTTGAGTTTCGGAGACAGTGAACTAAGGATGTATAACTTAACCCTTAATCATCATCCTTCCAAGTTTCAAAAACTTGGCGTTCCTCCTCCGTAGCGTCCGCACCCACAGCAAGGGGCAACGGACCCTCAAGACATATCTCAGCTTTTCGGAATCGAGGACAATCCTCAAATCCAATTCCCAGTCGGCGAAGTTCTCAGCGCCTTTCAGTTTGTTCGCATCAAGCATACGCGCAAACTGATTTGTGGATTGTGCCGCCATCGCCAATCTATCATATAGATCATGAAAAACGGTTAGCATAAATTAAGCAGTTTCATATAATATCAAAAGCATAAACTAGATCATGGATTTTTAATCTAAAAATGCCCATCCCACTAAATCATGCAATACAGTAATCCCCAAACCAATACAAAGATTTAATAATTAAATTAAATATAAATAGTTAAAAGTGGATCCCGTGAATATATTTCAGCTCACAGCAGAGGCACGGTCTGGCCTACGTATATTCATCAGGTAGACAACTCATTTGTCAATCACTCAATAGTGACTCCTAGATTTCCGGTCCTGGCCGTTTCTCGTTGTCGCTGCGAATGCAGGCCCACAAGGAGACGTACCAAGGTTAAACTCGTCAATGATAAACTCAAGTTACTTACGAAATCCTGACAACTAGGGCACGTTCAGAATTCCGCTTTCGCTTGAATTTATCTAGTATCTAATATACATCCGGTATAAATAAATCTATATCGGCTACACCCTCACAGCAGAGGCACGGTCTCGGATGTAGTCACAGAGAAGTATTCATAACCGTATTGACAAGACGGACCACATAACATGCATCAAATACATAATTACATTAAAACCTTATTAATCAGGGATTTTCCGCTAAGTGTCATACACCCTAAATCTAACCAAATTAGATTATAATAAGCATGTATAAAGTCAAGAAACATGATTAAACATTGATTTAATTAAGGCTAATCATTTTAGGGGACTAGAATCAGACTCGCTCTGATACCATTTTGTAAGGGATTCGCGGGTCGTGCGGTCGCAACGGAAGCTCGGGTCCGGGCGGAAATCGTATTTCAAAACTTTTTCAAAACACCGAGTAGAATATTCAATAGCTAATATGAATAATCTATTCGGATTTCACCTAGACCCAAGAAAATTACTCATGTGAATGATCCAATCAGATGAAGTAATAATCCGACCACAAAAGGCCCTTTGTCCGACCACATTAGTGACGACCACATTAGGTCCGACCAGACGAGGTCCGATCACATAAGTGCCGACCACATTATGTCCGACCAGATGAGGTCCGACCAGATAAGTGCCAACCACATTAGGTCCGACCAGACGAGGTCCGACCACATAAGTGCCGACCACATTAGGTCCGACCAGACGAGCTCCGACCAGACGAGGTCCGACCACATAAGTGCCGACCACATTAGGTTCGACCAGACGAGCTCCAACCACATAAGTGTCGACCACATTAGGTCCGACCAGGGTCAAACAGATGAGTATTTTACATGCATCATATACAAATCCAAATACTCAACATAAATGAAAAGCCAAAAGGTGGTACAAGGTCAGAAACTTGAAACCAAAACTTAAATCAAGTTTCTAAAACACCATTACAAGCCTCACCACAATGAAATAACTATAGAACAATTCTAGGTCATCTAAGAGTGGGTCAATAACTCTAGAATGGCAACTAGTTTCTTAAAACATCAATAGAATACTTATTAACTCATTAGTAACATTCTATGATCTTTATACATGCTCAACCCTTTCCAAAAACTTCCATTCCCCAAAAATACATAGAATAAAGAATAGGAAAAAACATAAGAACATCACAAGATGAAGACCACAACAAGAGGAACATTTTTCTCTCTAATGGCAAGTTGGAAATACTTACTAAATTCCAAGCTTTTTCTTGTTTTTGGTTTTCTTTCTCTCAAGCTTCTATGTCTTTTTTCAATGGAGTTTTAGGTAAAGTGTGAAAAGGTTATTAAACCCTAATTGAAACAAAACAATATATACTTGCTTTCATTTTGCCTTGGCCGAAAATTGCCTAAGGAAATAAACAAGAAATTTGTTTTAATTTCATTTGAATTTCAACTTGCAACTTGATTAAATGATCATTACATTTAATGATAAATTCAACCAAGTCAACAATTTCAACTTAGCCATTAAAACAAATATCATAACTTTAAAATATCTATACTTTAATTAATTTAATCATTTAACAATTAAATAATCAATTAATTAATTAAATACAAATATATTAAATATATGTATAATATTTACATTAAATATTAAATACATATATTCATTTATGATATTAGTCGAAAATCTCATTTTGACAATTAATTAATGTGTATTTGAATTAATCAAGTATTAAATGCAAATACACAAAAATTAAGGAAATGACTATCGGGTCCCATCACATGTATTTTGCGTTTAACCTTTAAACGAATTTATAAATAATCAATATTATTTATATATGTTGCCCTAGTGCTCTACGAGTATATTTCATTAGTGAGACTCTCTAGATTCAGGCATATCCGTCACGAAATCCAATTTCGTGTCCATAATTTATCCACCCGTAAATTATGACGACCCCGGATAAACTCGCTGAATCATACAGGTCGAGGTCATGGCAATGTATAATTCCTCCGTCACAGGTATCCGGATAAATCCCAGAGATATAGATATAAACGTCAAATCTCTATGGGGATTATCCAGTCGACTATTCTATTAGCAATCTCAAAAAGAATGTTTAGAACTAGTTTCTAAATTGTACCACGGGCCCATGGTTTTATCTGATTGCTAATCATGTGGACTACCTATGCTCTGATACACAGAACTGACAGATCCTATCTTGACACACATAGGACACCCTGAGGATCTATCTACACCCAACGAACATGTGGAGGTCTGATCTAAATAGATCGGTGACGTGACTGCCATCTAAGTGTAGAAGATGTCTCATGTTTTACAGAAGTATTCAAAAGAAATACAACCGGGAATTGGCGCTCTAAGCACCAACCCCAACAAAATCTCCCACTTGCTCTAGTGCCAATATCGATTGTATTTAATACCCATCGACTCCACGTGTTTATCAACAGCTTCGGAGGTATGGCCTTCATCAGCGGGTCTGCTACATTATCTTCACTCGGTACCTTGCATACGATAATATCCCCTCGCGACACAATCTCTCGAATGATGTGGTACTTGCGTTCCACATGCTTCAACTTCTAATGCGCCCTCGGTTCCTTTGCTTGCGTAATGGCTCCAGTATTATCACAGTACAACGGAATCACATTCTCGATACTTGGGACAAATCCCAATTCTGTGATAAAGTTCTTTATCCACACAGCCTCTTTTGCAGCTTCAGAAGCTGCAATATATTCCGCCTCAGTGGTGGAATCTGCTGTGGATCCCTGTTTGGAACTCTTCCAACAAACTGCACCTCCGTTAAGGGTAAAGACAAATCCAGATGTAGAATTTCTATCATCGGGATCCGATTGGAAATCGGAGTCTGTATACCCATTAACCTGCAGTTCGTTTCCTCCATAAATTATTAACTTATCCTTGGTACCTTTAAGATATTTTAGGATATGTTTAATGGCCATCCAATGGTCATTACCTGGATTGGACTGATATCGACTAGTTACGCTAACAGCGAAACTGATATCAGGCCTCGTACATGACATGGCATACATTATGCTACCCAAACACGAAGCATAAGGTTGGTTAGACATTCTAACCTTCTCATCTTCTGTTTGTGGACACATCTTCTTTGAAAGATGAATCCCATGTCTGAACGGTATGTTTGCTGTCTTACAGTTACCAAAACTATACCGTTCCAAGATATTATCTATGTACGTTGATTGGGATAACCCAATCAGCCTCATTTGTCTATCTTTATAGAGTTTTATCCCTAAAACATAGGAAGCTTCTCCCAGGTCCTTCATGGAGAAATTCTTACAGAGGTATGCTTTGACGCTTTGTAACATACCTAAATCATTCCCAATGATTAGGATGTCATCAACATATAGGACTAAAAATACGACCATGCTCCCACTGGCCTTCTGATACATACAGGATTCTTTCGAATTCTTGAGAAAACCAGACGATCTAATAATCTCGTCGAATCGAAGATTCCAACTTTGTGAAGCTTGTTTAAGTCCATAAATGGACTTCTTAAGCTTACATACCATGCCCGAGTTTTCGCTGGACGCAAAACCTTCCGGCTGTTCCATATAGATTTCTTCATCAAGAAATCCATTTAGAAAAGCCGTTTTGACATCCATTTGCCAAATCTCGTAGTCATGATACACAGCTATAGAAAGCAAAATCCGAATAGAGCATTGCTACCGGCGAAAAAGTTTCATCGTAGTCGACGCCAGGTCGCTGCGTGTAACCTTTTGCTACCAGTCGGGCCTTGTAAGTCTCAACCTTACTGTCAGGCCCGCGCTTCCTTTTGTAAACCCATTTACAACCGATAGGAACAATTCCTTCGGGAAGCGGAACCAAGTCCCAAACTTGATTCTCATGCATTGAGTCTATCTCGGATATCATGGCACTTTGACATTTCACGGAATCGATGTCCAACATCGATTCTCTATAGGTGAAAGGACTTGTCTCTTCAACTAAGAGAACATCCAGACTCTTTTCTTGTATCAAATACAAGCGTTCAGGAGGTCTAGATACCCTTTCTGACCTACGGAGTGTGTGTGTTGAAGGTCCTTCATCTACTTGAACTTCAGGTTCCTCCGTTGGTTCGTTGTTTTCAGGTTGGACTTCATCAAGCTCAACCTGTCTATGATTACCACCTTCTGACAAAAATTCTACTTCTAGAAATTTTGCGAAGCGAGCTACGAACACATTTCGATGCTCGGTATCATAGAACAGATATCCCCTCGTATTTGAAGGATATCCAACAAACCTAAACTTTTGCCCTTGAGGTGAAACCTTATCTTGCTGAGTCACCCTGACATAGGCAGGACAACCCCAAACCTTAATGTAACTAAGATTTAGTCTCCTGCCGAACCATATCTCATACGGAGTCGTAGGAACATCTTTTGAATGAATCTTATTCAAAAGATATGCAGCTGTTAAAAGAGAGTAGCCCCATAAATAATAGGGCAAATCTGTGAAACTCAACATCGATCAGACCATATCCAATAAAGTCCGATTTCTCCTCTCAGACACTCTCAATTGTGCTGTGGAGTACCTGGAGGAGTATATTGAGCGAGAATCCCATTCTCCTTCATATAATCAACGAACTCACCACTCATATATTCTCCGCTTCGATCAGATTGAAGGCATTTAATATATTGACCAGTTTGTTTTCTACTTCATTTCGGAACTCTTTGAACTTTTCAAAGGTTTCTGATTTATGTCGCATCAAATACATATAACCGTACCGTGACAGATCATCGATAAAGCTAACGAAGTATGAATAACCACTGTGAGCAGTCTGACTTAGTGGACCACATACATCAGAATGTACGAGTTCCAGTAAGTTAGTGGCGCGGTGTCCAACACCAGAAAATAGGGCTTTGGTCATCTTACCCTGAATACACGATTCACAAGTTGGATATGATTCTATGGTGAGATCTGGTATCAAACCATTCCTAACCAATTGGGTAAGGCGTTTAACGCCTATATGGCCTAGTCGCATATGCCAAAGTTCATTATTATTAATTACAAGTAAACTACATTTATTAACTACATTTATTCTCATCAAATAGACATAACCATATATAGACTTATCATCCGTGAAAGTCACGAAGTATGTTGAACCATCATGAGTGGCATGATTTAATGGACCACACATATCGCGGTGTATTAGCTCCAATAAATCTCCAGCACGGTGTCCAACACCTAGGAATGAGGCCTTTATTATCTTTCATTTGATACATGAGTCACAAATCAGATAAGGATCTAAGGTAAGATTTTGAATCAAAGATTTTCATTTGTAACACCTATTTGGCCCAATCTCATATGCCACAATTCAGTATTATTTAGTTCTAATTTCCTACTTGTATTTTCCTATACATTAAAGACATATCTACATGTTTCCAAAATATAGTGACCGTTTGATAAAGAACATTCATATTTAAATAAATTATCTTTATTAGATAAACATACACTTTCATCCTTAATATTTATTTTATATCCATCTTTATCTGATATTGGCAGTGATATTATTTGTCTGATAATTGAGGGTACATAATAACAGTCATGTAAATCTAATTTACATCCATTGGGGAGATCTAGAATAACTGCTCATATGGCATTGACATCTAATGTATCGCCATTGCCAACTCTAAGATGGATCTCCCCTTTATTAAGCCTTCTTTTAACCCTCATGACCTGCATGGAGGTGCAAATATGAGTAGGATGTCAATGACTTATTACACCCATCCACTATTTGCATCTAAGGCTAATGAGATGTCAATAATAGGAAAAATACAAAGCGTACCTGAGGGTCATGCTTTTCCTTTAAGCTCTGGAAAATCCTTCTTCCAGTGTCCAGACTTCTTGCATTGTAGATATTGGTCACGAGCTACTAGCGGTTTAACACCTTTGCACTTCTTGGAGTTCTTCTTTGATATCTTCTTCTTCCCCATTTTGATTTTTTTGACTTTCCAGAAGTCTTCGAAGAGCCAGCTCACCATGGAGGTACAAAGTGGGGTTGTCTTTTCTCATATCATGTTTCGTCGTGCGTAAAATATTATGAAGTTCTTCATAGCTGGCTTGTATTGAGTGCATATGGAAGTTTAACACAAAGCCAGCATAAGATCCAACCAAAGAAGACAGAATCAAATTACGGCCCAACCGTTCATCAATCACAATGCCTTGTCGTTCCAGATATCGGATCTGGTTGATCATGTTCAAAACATGAATGCTGACAGCTCCTCCATCCTTGAGTTCAGCATGAAACAATTCCTTAGACCTTCAATAAATTTCGATCTCTTGATTTACTTCGAACAACTTCTTGAGTGTTTGTATAATGCTCCAAACATCCGATACATTTATGTACTGTCTCAACAAATTTGGAACCATCGATCCCAAGATGTAGGATTTCACCTTCAGGTTATCATCCTTTCTATCTATTAAAAGTTTATCGCTCTTCTGAAGTGGATTCAGGATCGATTTCAACAGGCAATGGATTGACAGAGACATAAGTCAACTTTTCAAACTCCAAGACAAGACATATTTTCATTTCCTATTCGAAATAATTCTCGGCTCCTTTTAGTTTATTGGTATCCAAAAGTCTCATCAATGGATTAGCGGCAACCATCTACAAGACACCATTATAACAATAGTAGAATATTTTTCATTTAAAAAATAATAACACTAATGGATTATGAAATTTTCAACCATGCTACATCTAATATTTTACCGGAGCGATCTAAGTTCTGAACACTTATACCCTCACAATAATGACGATATTTGATATAATTTGGTCGAATAATTTATTGCATCCATTTAATTTAAAAATATCTCAAAACATCATTCTATTTTAATTTTATGCATCAAAAATAATAAAACATTTTAAACAAAAAATTATTGTGAATTATATTTTTTTATAAAAAATATTAATTTGTAAGGGAATAAAACGTATAATCTTTATTGAAATTTAAAACTTTCAATAAATATAATAGTTAACTTTTTATTTTTATTTTTGAAATTTTTTTAGTATATTAATATTAAATTCTAATAATTCTTTAATTTGAAATATTAAATAATTAACAATAATATTCCAAATCAAAATTTTATTTTCAATTAGTATTCTCATTGTTGTTCTTATAAAAGTACGATTTACATGATTAATAAATAAGATTAAGTTTAAATAACAATATAAAATAAATTTTTTTTTATGATTAATCGATCCTAATTTAAATATTTCTTTGTGTGTTTTGAGTTATCCAAATCATAAGGATAGAACTGTCAAATCAAGCAAGAAATTGGATGCGATGAAGTATTTTATAAAGTAAATTACTCTCCCCCCCGACCACTCTCCCCTTTGTCGCCTTGCAATTTTAACATAATGCTCCTCCCTTTATGTGAATCACTCCCCCAATTAGTATACATGGCAAAAATTCTATATTTATATATATTAATTTAAAAATAATTATATACTAATTATAACTCCCCTTGCATTTAATTAATTTTTTTATATTTTATAATTTTTTTATTTTTGTTAATAAATATTACAAATTTCGTATTTATTCATTTATTATTTTTTATTCATTTTTAATTTAATTAATACTACTTATGTATAAAAAATATATAATTTGACCAAATAAAATTAATTTATAAATTAATTTTTTGATAGTCTATTTTTTTTAATAAATCTATATATTTATTTAAAAAACTTTTTTTAAAAAAAAATTACTTTATTAAAAGTAGTGTTGATTCTGATTCTGATTCTGATTTTATATATTCTTTATTAAAAGTTATTTGTCTTATTTAATTTCGTAAATCAGTATTCATATCTACTTTTACTTTTTTCTTAAAAAAAATTACTTTATTAAAAGTAGTGTTGATTCTGATTCTGATTCTGATTTTATATTTTCTTTATTAAAAGTTGTTTGTCTTATTTAATTTCATAAATCAGTATCCATATCTACTTTTACTTTATTAAAAGTAGTGTTGATTTTGATTTTGATTTTATATTTTCTTTATTAAAACTTGTTTGTCTTATTTAATTTCGTAAATTAGTATCCATATCTACTTTTATTTTTTTTAAAAAAATTACTTTATTAAAAGTAGTGTTGATTCTGATTCTGATTCAGATTTTATATTTTCTTTATTAAAAGTTGTTTGTCTTATTTAATTTCGTAAATCAGTATCCATATCTACTTTTACTTTATTAAAAGTTATTTGTTTTATTTGTGTTTACTTATTATATAAAGAGATAGTTTGCAAGTTTGAAGGTAAGATCATTTGAGCCTCTCTCATCTCATTTTCTCTTTCCTCTTCAGCATATCATTCTCTCTTCTTATTATAGAGTTATCATCTTAGGAAAACATTATGGATAACTATAACTTGGGATCATTTTCAGATAGTTGGTCAGGTGAGAATGAAGTTCGAAGTGGGGAAAGCATTTCCAACTATAGTCGCGATTATACAAATGAATTTACTATAGACCAGGTTATTTATTATCATTGTATTATGTATATTTGTTATTTAATTTTAAAGTAGAGAAATTATGTATATTTTTTATTTATACATCTTCGTTATTTTTTATATAGATATTTGAAAGTAGAAAAGATATGATAAATTGGGTGAAAAGAGTTGGTCTAGAAAATAATATTGTGATAGTGATTAAAAATTCTGCTAATTTGAAAGGCGGCAAGCTGCCAAAGTTCCATCTTATGTATGAAAGAGGAGGAAAGTATAAACCGCCACAGTATATTGTTGAAGGTCAATCCATAATAAAAAATAGTGGGACAAAAAAATGTGAATGCCCATTTGAGCTGCGAGGTATACCAAAACCTCCAGACGGTGTTATGTGGGGATTAAGGGTTATATGTGGTTTCCATAACCATCAAGTAGCAGAATATCTTGATGGTCATGAGTATCCGTCTAGGCTAAAACAATTAGAGAAACAATTTGTGCTTGACATGGCCAACAACTCCGCACCTTTTGAAATTCTTAGTGTTTTAAAAGAAAGAGACTCGTCAAATAGTACGAGAATCAGAAGCATTTACAATGCTATTTCCAGGAACAAAGAAGCGAAACGGGGTGGTCTAAATTCTATTCAATATGTTTTGGATCAATTGATTAAGAAAAATTACCTTCATGATTACCTTACAAATCCAGACACCAATGAAATTACAGATATTCTTTGGGTTAATCCTAAGAGCCTAAAGCAATCTGTTAACTTTTCTTCTGTGTTGAACATTGATGCCACATACAAGACCAATGAGTATCAGATACCACTATTGGAGGTTGTTGGTATCACATCCACAATACGAAATTACTCGCTTATGTTCGCATATCTTAGTAATGAGATGGCATAGCAACTGACATGGGCATTATCAATCTTGAAGAAATGGATGGTTGAAAAAGGGGCATCGTTGCCATCAGTTTTTGTTTCAGATAGAGATTTGGGGCTCATTAAAGCCATTGAAACATATTTTCCTATGGCTCGTCACATTCATTGTATTTGGCACATAAATCAGTGCGTAATGAAGAAATGCAGTCCTATGTTTGGTATGCAATGGAAACACTTTTTTTAATCATGGTACTCCCTTATTAATTCATCAACACAGTGGTCTTACCAGCAGAAATGGGAGGTGATGCGCGAGGAGTTTAGAAAATTCAATGGTGCTCTAAATTACTGACTGATGCTTACACACACGCGTATAACGCAAGCGTACGTATAGTTAAAGTAGTATAAAAAGTATCGATCCCAAGAGGACTTAATACCTAATCTATTAATTTTATGAGGTCAAATGATTACTAGTATCTAACAGGTTCTTTGATTGATTTGAAATGGTGATGATTCTAAATATAAAAACAAGTAAATAAAATTACACGAAAGTAGGTTTAAGAAAATTCAATATTAGGAAACTATCTAGGGTTGTGAATATTTCTAATATCTTTAAAAAGATGAAGTGGTTATTTCATGTTTGTGTAATAAATCAGTTTACTAACCTGGAATACTAAATTATGCGAAAGCCTCTGTCGATGGTCAGGCGCAAATACCCAGTATAACCCAATGGAACCATATGTCTATGTCAACCAAATTACCTGGATTCATTAAGTTTAAGTTCCAATTATGGCTACCCCCGCCCGACAGGTATATGTCTATCCTGTAAGGAAATCTATTAAAGGGTTATCTATCCTCAAGGAAGATCGTGGGCTATTAAGTCTAAGGCCGAAACCTAAAATTCCTTTGTCAAGTTTATTTTAGATTTACCAGATCAATCTTATTAGTGGCCAATTAACAAGACACATTAAGCTTAAGACTTAATAAGTAAACCTTTAAATTACCCAAACTATAAAATAACCCCTTATAAACCGGTGATATTAGAAGTCATCACAACCCAAGATAACTAACTTAGTTACGACACATAACTAGGGCTAGTAAAAACTTAAGTAAAATCAAAGACATAAAGTAAAATGCTGAAAGTAAATTGCTGAAAAGTAAATGACGGAAAGTAAAATGCTGAAATTAAAAACTAAAAATTAAATACTGAAAAGTAAATGCTGAAAGTAAATTACTGAAAAGTAAATGCTGAAAGTAAATTGCTGAAAGTAAATTGCTGAAAAGTAAATGCTGAAAGTAAATTGCTGAAAAGTAAATAAAGTAAAAGTACAATAAAAGAAAATGCTGAGGTAAAAGGATCCACTTTTATTACTTCTATTTTAGATATCTCCCTTAATATAATATATTAACTTTGCATGATAATTACCAACCAGCCATATAGGCGGTATCCAGATTAAGTCAAATTAATAATTAATTGCCAACCGACCAATCAGGCGGTATCCAATTTAGTCAGGTTAAAACCAATTTAAATCATTACCAACCGACCAATATGGCGGTATCTTCGTTAAGTCAGGTTTTAACTAGTTTATATATTATAATTAAGGGATATTAATATAAATATTAGTAATAAAAGTTTTAACTTTTACCCCAGCAAATGGAGTTACCTCATCATTACTGAAAAGTAAAAACTGAAAATTAAAGAAAGAAAAGTAATGTGCGTAAAAGTAAATTGCAGAAAGTAAAAACTGAAAAATAAAGAAAAGAAATTGTGAAAGCGGAAATTAATTACTGAAAGCTGTAAATAAACAAACAAGATACAATCTTCTTAGTATTATTAAGGAATTCCTTAGAAGAAAGTATGAATTTATAAATTAAATGACTTGGTATTTATAGGCAAAATTTTGCCTCCATCAAATCATCCACCAAATCCATTATTAATTGCTCCACTAATTGCTCCAGCAAATCCATTATTAATTACTACACTAATTGCTTATCATGTTTGTGGTGATTTGATAATTTTGATTATTTATTTTTTAATTTATTTTTTTCTTTGAAAATGATTGAAAATGACTTTAATAATTACACACAACACACTTCTGAATGGTTCATCAATTTCGGGCATGAACTATTCAAAATTCGAAATTATTTTGTCTTTGAAAGTTGTAGATATTTGAGTCTTATTTAATTTGAAACTTGAATCAGCTCAATCCGATATCGGAGTAAAACGTTATTCCCAAAATACGACAGATACGCAAAATTGGAATTTCCAAAACTGCACTTCGTTAAAACGCCCTTTCAAGTTTCCAATCTCCAAATTAATACGTCAAGTCCAATTTTTGCCTTTATTTGACCCACATTTCGTCCTAAATGATTTCATTGTGTCCCAATATTATTTTATCTTTAAAATAAACTAAAACACATCAAAATGTTCATCAAACCCGAGAAACTAAACAAAATAGTAAGTAAAAGGGGCGGTAAATATTGATATATTTTCCGCTTATCACACCCCCAAACCTAACATTTTGCTAGTCCTCGAGAAAAACAACAAAATAAAATACAAGAAACAATTAAAATTAAACTAAGCCACTTTCGTAGGGATCACGGTTGCATTTAGCATATACAACAAGCCTTTAAACCCCTAGATGTCCCCAGTGGACGAGTTATAGTATCGTGAGGGCTTACAGCAACGATACCCACAAACGTTTTACAAAAGTAAAAAGATAATAAAACTAATGCACATAAAAGAAAAAAGATAAGAAAAAAAAGAATAAAGAAGTTAGTGACTAATCAGGTGAAACTTCTACTCCAAATTACTAGTTGTTTTCTTTCTTTCTAAATTACTGAATAAGTAAATTCTCCGATTATATTTACCATTCTCCATATGCACAACCGACAAAATATTAATCAACTCATTTTGGCCCACAACAGTCACAAGTGCAGTTGATAAGAGAGTAATATTTTGTCCTAAAGTTTTATCAGAATTCACACCTTTTTGCAACAATGGAATAATTTTTCTGATTGTTCTGATTTTTTTCTTTGATTTTTGATTTTTTTTTATTTATATACAATATCTTCCATCTATGTAGCGAGTGTTGGGTCGGTGGCTCTCAAACCAGTTGGCTTTAGGGCACCAAGTGTTATGACACCCCTACGGACTTAATTACTCAGACTTCAGATATATATATATTTTTGTAGCATCTTTGATCCATGTAGCGAGCTTTGGGCCAATGACTCCCAAACCAGTTGGCTTTTTAAAACACCCTTACAGACTTAATAACTCGGATCTCAGGCGTTTTTTTTTTACTCCATCACTTTTTGAGATGCTTCCTCAAGATAAACTAGAGCACAAAATATTAGAAACTTTTCAATTATAGCTCATGTCCGTATGTTACTATGCATGTTGATAATATATGCTAACTGAGCATATGAAGATCCATTTTAGTCTCTTCTTGGCCTTTTCTTTGTACAATTTGGCATCCTCAAAAGGCTGATTGTGAAATTCCTCCAATTCGTTGAGCTGGTGGAACTTTTTCTCTTATGTTGCTTGTAGTGCAAGAATTGGCTTTTTCAGTGCAAAAGACGCTTTATCTTCAGGCTCCACAGGCAATTGACATGTTTTAAGTTTGTCAGTAGAACTTTGCATTGCATTGGAATTCTGAATGGTACTTTGTATCACATCAAGTCTGAAACATTCTTCATTCTTTTCATCATCAGGGAAATTCATGGCCTTGAAAACATTGAATGTTACTTCTTGGTCTTGTACCCTCATGGTTAGTTCTCATTTTTGTACATCAATAATGGTTCGACCTGTAGCCAAGAATGGTCTTCCGAAGATGATTGGCACGTCTGCGTCTTCCTCCATATCAAGGACAATAAAATCTGCTGGGAAAATAAATTTGTCAACCTTGACCAGCACATCCTCAACTACGCCTCTTGGAAATACGAGCGTTCTATCAGCAAGTTGTAGAGAGATTGAAGTTGGCATTGTTTCTCCAATCTGTAATTTCCTGAAAATAGAAAAAGGCATCAAGTTAATACTTGCACCTAAATCACGTAAAGCCTTACCAAAGTTATGTTCTCCTATGATGCATGGAATGTTGAAACTGCCAGGATCTTTCAACTTCGGGGGAAGTTTCCTCTGAATGATGGCACTGCATTCTTCCGTCAATGCTACTGTCTCGTAGTCTCCCCATCTCTGTTTTCGTGAAAGAATGTCTTTCATGAATTTGACATAGCTGGGCATTTGTTCCAAGGCTTCTGCAAATGGAATGTTGATGTGCAGCTTTTTGAACACCTCCAGGAAACGAGCAAACTGCTTGTCCAGTTTGTTTTTCTGAAGACGCTGAGGAAAAGATGGAGGTGGAGTGATCTGTTCTTTTTCCTTTGCTTCATTTTCCTCCATCTGTTGCTTTGTTTCTTTTGGAACTTCCTCAGCAGTTGTTTTGGTTCCAACATCTTTGTTGATTTCAGTACCATTTTTTAATATGATGGCATGACACTGCTCATTCCCTATGTTCCTCGGATTTGGTTCAGTGTTGCTAGGAAGTGTTGGACAGTTATGGCCCATATCATCACTATTTGTACAGATCATGGTGTTGTTGTACAAATTAACTATGTGACAAAGGAAATTGCTATTTTATCATTTGTAATTAGATTACCAAGATGTATAAATGATAGAAGGTCCATATGATTAGTTCCAGATTGATAAGATATGAGACAGTATCAATCCATGAAGGTTTAATCATTAAATATCCCTAGTCGTAGTATTATCGAGACTGGACATCGATAATGAGGAATAGACTAGTATTACACTTGTGCGCGTTGTGGGAGCATAACGACATAGTTCTCGTATATTTGGGTATAGATACTCATGCAAGTGTAATAGGAGGTTGGGTTTACCGATGGTACGGCAACAGCTTCGCTCTGGATAGACCCCTCAGAATTCCATTGGTAGTATGACTATGTGTCTATGGAAGTCCGAATCAGGGTAGGTGTATTTGGTCTTAACCTGAGACTTGCACCGCTGATACTCGCGACAATCAATATACTTTGGTTTTGGTCGTCGAGGGCTTTAACAGGTTCTGTGTACGCCTCTTCTGGGTATATTGAGAATCGTAGTGTATTGGGTGTGATGTCAAGATGGAAGTATCACTCCAGTCATAGATGAGATGATGATCACGTAGGATACGAAACTGGTGCTCTTATGTACTGCATTCATCGGGATAATATGACTAGATCATGATTATCCGATTATAGAGACTAGTTACCAGAGATCCGATATGTGCTTCGTATGTGGCAGACACAATTCCAGCCCCAGGCCTTGCACGTGACATCCGATACTGGATCGTAATACGCAATACTACGTATACTACGCCTGATATAGATCACATATTCCAGTAAGAATATTTCTGGAGAATTGGGTAGGCACGGTGCTTTGCTAGAAGCCAACCATGTCTTGTAAATCGGTAAAAACGTAGTACTAGGTACGTACGTGTACGGATAGTCTGACGACCGGATTTACTGCCAACATATCCGGGGATCTCATGGGTCGCTTCCCGAAGATTCACCGATGACGTATGACTCACACTTTATTAATATGTGATTAATTATTAGAGAGAGAAAATTAATCTGGGATTAATTGCGGAGATATTTTATCTGGGATAAAATATCATTTAAAGAGAGAGAACGATTAATTTGGAATTAATCGATAAAATAATATATTCGATATATATACGTGTTGGAATTAGTTGAGAAGCTAATTAGTATTTATTGTTAGATTATATTCAACCAAGCATTAACTGTGTAGTTGGTAGTTGTGTTGTTGTGTATTTAATATGGTAGTTGTATAATGCCTATATAAAGGCCTCTCATTGTAAGTTTTATATCAATCAAATTTTAATACACAATTTTTCCTTCACAAATTCTCACATGGTATCAGAGCCAATCTTTCTCTGGGTTCTAGTATCTCTCTTTTAGAGTCGTCGTTCAAGTCGGCGCGTGGGGAACACACACCGCTATATATGTGTGAGCCTCACGCGCCGCATCTTCTTTGGCAATCTTAACAATATCAGTGACGACGAAATGCTAATTCTTATCCCTTATTTGCACCAAGTTCCACATCTGACTTTTTTCGGGTTTGTTATGGGGTTATTTGGCAAGTTTTCTTTAGATGTTTTGAGCTGTTCTGGAATAGTTTAAACTTTTCAGCTGTGCATTTTCCAGCGATGTTAAACCATCCAAACCTCCACATCTGTTCTCGTTGTGCATTCTCCAACGACGTTAAACAACCAAGTCACCATATATGTTCCTGCTGTGCATTCTCCAGCAGCGCTTTAAACACCCTAGTCTCTCTATGGTTTTTGTGCTGATTTCATCTGTAACAAGCTTGGTGCATACAACATGTATGCTCCAGCTTGAGGGGGAGTGTTGGAATTAGTTGAGAAGCTAATTAGTATTTATTGTTAGATTATATTCAACCAAGCATTAACTGTGTAGTTGGTAGTTGTGTTGTTGTGTATTTAATATGGTAGTTGTATAATGCCTATATAAAGGCCTCTCATTGTAAGTTTTATATCAAGCAAATTTTAATACACAATTTTTCCTTCACAAATTCTCACAATACGAATTGGATTTCGACGCGGAATTAAAATTAGATTTTAATTCGGGCAAACGAGTTAATTTAGAATTAATTCGGTAGCGACGTGAATAGTGATTTTGCTAGGCATAATTATTTAATTACGTGGCAACGGAAAAATTTGTTAATTCAGAATTAGCGAACCCGAGCCCGGGAGTGTTTGCGGGCGCACTCGCATTTCGAATTCAAGTGCGGCCCATAAGTCACATCAAGCGTCAAATCACTAGTCAATCGATTGATGTGATGTCTAGTCACTTTAAGTGATTTGACAACTTGTCATGAGTGATTGATGGTGGTAGTTGGTTGGCTTTAATGCCTTGACTTTTTGAAAGTGAAAATTGGTATATGTTTTAATTGATTTTGGAAATCAATTAACCAACACACTTAACACATTTTCTCTCTTCCCTCATCTTCTCTCTCACGCCCAATTGGCCATTTTCTTCTTCTCTTTTTCTGCTTTTGCCGAGAACTAGATGAAGTGATAAGGAAATTTTGTGGCAAAAATTCCTAAGTGCTAGCACACATTCGGGGTCTTGCGAAGGTGATAGGGAAACCAACTTGTGAGCATGGAATCACCATTCGAAAGCTTGGAGCTTGGACCGAATTTGGAGGACAAAAATGGGAGCTCAAAACCGTGAACATCATGGAACTAAAGCTTGAAGATTTTTGTTGATCCTCGCATCGTAAAGCCGATCGTTGTAAGTATGATTCTGCCATGCTTTTACGAGTATTCACATACATGTTTCTTGCTTGAAATCGATCTTGGGACCTAATTAGAAACCCAACATGAAGGTTACCGGCGGTCTGTAACTCTGAGCATTGGCCAGTTGTCCAATTTGATTCTCCAGTGCTTTAATAGAAGCTGATTGACTTTGAATT
Organism: Zanthoxylum bungeanum; assembly: GCA_019454045.1. Taxonomy (NCBI): domain Eukaryota; kingdom Viridiplantae; phylum Streptophyta; class Magnoliopsida; order Sapindales; family Rutaceae; genus Zanthoxylum; species Zanthoxylum bungeanum. The sequence goes on along the minus strand of SKCR01001345.1, from coordinate 8,000 downwards.
AATGCTGCTTGGGATTGAAACATAGCATCATATCTTGCTGCTTGAGAGTCATGTTTTGTTTCTATCTTTTTCAAGTGGATCAACACTTCTGTTATTCCTGATTCATTTGCCTGCTCCTGGCCTTTGTTCTGTTGTTGGGATCCGGGTGGTGGGTTGTTCATTTGCCCTGAATTGTTGCTCCATGCGAAATTGGGATGATTCCTCCACCCTGGGTTGTAGGTGTTCGAATATGGATTATTCCCCTGTCTGTTGAAATTGTTGACATAATTCACCGTTTCTTTATGTTGGTTGAAAGATTCTGACTCAGGTGCTCCTCCAAATGGTGAACTTGTGGATCCACCATTAACCTTCATGTTAAGAGTTTCTAGATTTTTGATAATCTGATCTAGCTTGGCATTCACTGCTGTGTTGGTTCCAACTTCATAAATTCCAGCAATTTGTTGGATCATGCTCCTTTCTGTTGGCAATAAAGAATTGTTGTTGGCCATTTCTTCAATTAAATCCCAGGCCTGATCTTCTCATTTTTCCATCAAAGCTCCTCCAGCAGCATCATCAATTGTGGTTCTCATTATTCCAGAAAGTCCATTGTAAAAGGTTTGAACTTGTAGCCATTTTGCAATCTCATGGTGATGACATTTCCGGAGAAAATCTTTGAATCTTTCCAAAGCTTCCCAAAGGGATTCTGAATCTTGTTGTACGAAGGATGTGATGTCATTCCTCAACTTTGCAGTTCTGGCTGGTGGAAAGTACTTTGCAAGGAATTTGGTGTCTAGAGTGTTCCAAGTTGTGATGGAACCTGCTGGTAACGAATGTAGCCAAGCTTTAGCTCTGTCTTTCAGGGAATATGGAAAAACCCGCAGTCTCATTGCTTCTTCAGCTGCTCGGTTGTAATTGAAAGTACCGCAAAATTCCAGGAAGTTGCTGATGTTGGCATTAGGATCTTCAGTTGTATTTCCCCCAAACTGTACTGACTGCTGAATCATCTGGATGCATGTTTTGATGTCACACGTATTTACTGGTAAAGGAGGAAGTACAATACAGGAAATAAAGTCGTCGACCACCGGAATGGTTCTGTCTCGAATGGGTATCGGTGGTGCAACTTCCAAAGGTTCATGTTCCATGTTGACTAAAGCTTTTTGGCCTTCTCGCCTTTCCCTTCTCAACTGTCTGATGGTTCTTTCAATTTCTGGGTCAAGCGGTCAGAGTTCAAAGCTTCTGGTTCGTCTCATGTAGTTTCTGAGAACCTAAAACATAAGAAAACAAAAACAATAAGTAAAAAGAAATTAGATACAAGTAAGATATCTAACCCCAAAACTAATAGTGAAAGATAAATAAGTCCCCGGCAACGGCGCCAAAAACTTGACCGGTGCTTACACACACGCGTATAACGCAAGCGCACGTATCGTTCAAGTAGTATAAAAAGTATCGATCCCACAAAGACTTAATACCTAATCTATTAATTTTATGAGGTCAAATGATTACTAGTATCTAACAGGTTGTTTGATTGATTTGAAATGGTGATGATTCTAAATTTAAAAACAAGTAAATAAAATTACACGAAAGTAGGTTTAAGAAATTCAATATTAGGAAACTATCTAGGGTTGTGAATCTTTCTAATATCTTTAAAAGATGAAGTGGTTATTTCATGTTTGTGTAATAAATCGGTTTACTAACCTGGAACACTAAATTATGCGAAAGCCTCTGTCGATGGTCAGACGTAAATACCCAGTATAACCCAATTGAACCATATGTCTATGTCAACCAAATTACCTGGATTCATTAAGTTTAAGTTCCAATTATGGCTACCCCCGCCCGACAGGTATATGTCTATCCTGTATGGAAATCTATTAAAGGGTTATCTATCCTCAAGGAAGATCGTGGGCTATTAAGTCTAAGGCTGAAACCTAAAATTCCTTTGTCAAGTTTATTTTAGATTTACCAGATCAATCTTATTAGTGGCCAATTAACAAGACGCATTAAGCTTAAGACTTAATAAGTAACCTTTAAATTACCCAAACTATAAAATAACCCGTTATAAACCGGTGATATTAGAAGTCATCACAACCCCAGATAACTAACTTAGTTACGACACATAACTAGGGCTAGTAAAAACTTAAGTAAAATAAAAGACATAAAGTAAAATGCTGAAAAGTAAATTGCTGAAAAGTAAATGACGGAAAGTAAATGCTGAAATTAAAAATTGAAAATTAAATGCTGAAAAGTAAATGCAGAAAGAAAATTACTGAAAAGTAAATGCTGAAAAGTAAATGCTGAAAATAAATTGCTGAAAAGTAAATGCTGAAAAGTAAATTGCTAAAAAGTAAATAAAGTAAAAGTACAATAAAAGAAAATGTTGAGGTAAAAGGATCCACTTTTATTACTTCTATTTTAGATATCTCCCTTAATATAATATATTAACTTTGCATGATAATTACCAACCAGCCATATAGGCGGTATCCATATTAAGTCAAATTAATAATTAATTGCCAACCGACCAATCAGGCGGTATCCAGTTTAGTCAGGTTAAAACCAATTTAAATCATTACCAACCGACCAATATGGCGATATCCTCGTTAAGTCAGGTTTTAACTAGTTTATATATTATAATTAAGGGAGATTAATCTAAATATTAGTAATAAAAGTTTTAACTTTTACCCAAGCAAAGGGGAGTTACCTCCTCATTACTGAAAAGTAAAAACTGAAAATTAAAGAAAGAAAATATTGTGCGTAAAAGTAAATTGCAGAAAGTAAAAACTGAAAAGTAAAGAAAAGAAATTGCGAAAGCGGAAATTAATTACTGAAAGCTGAAAATAAACAAACAAGATACAATCTTATTAGTATTCTTAAGGAATTTCTTTAGAAGAAAGTATGAATTTACAAATGAAAAAACTTGGTATTTATAGGCAAAATTTTGCCTCCATCAAATCATCCACCAAATCCATTAGTAATTGCTCCACTAATTGCTCCACCAAATCCATTATTAATTGCTCCACTAATTGCTTATTATGTTTGGTGGTGATTTGATAATTTTTATTATTTATTTTTTGCTTTGAAAATGATTGAAAATGACTTTAATAATTACACACAACACACTTCTGGATGGTTCATCAATTTCGGGCATGAACTATTCAAAATTCGAAATTATTTTGTCTTTAAAAGTTGTAGATCTTTGAGTCTTATTTAATTTGAAACTTGAATCAGCTCAATCCGATATTGGAGTAAAAAGTTATTCCCAAAATACGACAGATACGCAAAATTGGAATTTCCAAAACTGCACTTCGTTAAAACGCCCTTTCAAGTTTCCAATCTCCAAATTAATATGTCAAGTCCAATTTTTGCCCTTATTTGACCCACATTTCGTCCTAAATGATTTCATTGTGTCCCAATATTATTTTATCTGCAAAATAAACTAAAACACATCAAAACTTTCATCAAACCCGAGAAACTAAACAAAATATTAAGTAAAATGGACGGTAAATATTGATATATTTTCCGCTAATCAATTACCTTTGGGAGACATGGTTACACCCTTACATAGAGCAATTTATTTCAGCATGGATTGATACATGTATGCACATGGGAGTAAAATTCAAGTCAAAGGTACTTTTACTTTATTGGTTTACTATTTAAATTTTGATCATTATTGTAAATTTTTCTAATGAAAAAATACAATATTTTTTAAATTACAGGTCGAAGTCTGCACATTCGGGACTGAAATTATATTTAGGAATTACCATTTCATCCCTACAAATATCTTTTAAAAAATACACATGATGTTGAGAAATCAGTTTGGGGAAATTCAGAAGTCATTCGAGAAATCTTTGAATATTCCATGACATACACATTTGCGTGAAAAGTTTTTTAATCAAATAAGGTGTCAGATTTCGTTAGAGGCGATGAAGTACATTTATGATCAGCTTAAATGTGTTGAGAAAACATCTCACCAACTAGCCGACATGTGCAACTGCTCATTCAAAATAATATATAGATTGCCATGTATGCACGATATTGCATATTACCTTCATATTTTCATCCCAATTTCGATACAAAATGTTGCCGCACATTGGAGGAGGTTATCTATGCACGTACACGAGTTCAATTATGATGCAACACAGCCTAACAGGATATCAAACGTTGTTGAAATATTAGATGAAATGGATTCATGTATGCGAGAGCATATGATAGATAAGTTTCTCGATATGATGGATTCATCTCAAAGCACAGTTCGAGTCCCTTCGTACAACACTGAACATAGAGGTTGACTTATAGGTAGAGATGAGCAAGCAGACGTCGCATACCTTCAGTTTGGATATGTTTCCACTTCAGGATCTAGGGTCACTCAACCAACTGTAAAGACTCTAGAGGGAGTGGGCCGAATAGGCGATCAACCCATGATCAGTCTCAACTTCCATCAATCTGTGATACCTATATTAAGAAATTACATGTGGCATATCAATGTTATATTTCTCACACTATTGATGTTCAAGCTGATGGTCATTGTAGATTCAGAGCAATAGCTGCACTAATCGAGTATGGCGAAGAAGGTTGGGGTCAAGTACGATGCGACCTTATTGAAGAGATTCAACAAAATATGGATTTATATGATCAACTTTATCCATCAAACGGATGGGCAGACAATCTATTACACTTACTGCATTTCTTCCTATCGCCGGCACCAGAGGTACATTGGATGAACTCAATGAGTTTAGGAATTGTCATCGCTTCGAGGTACAATCTTGACTGCATACATTTGCTGAGAATGTTTGAAGTTGTTTTACTCACTTGCCATTAAGGTTCCCTGCAGTTTCAGAGCAAGAGCGTCAAGAAATAGCTATTGCTCATGTTGGTAGACACTTTGTACAAATTTTCTTACACCATCATTACCTTGTACCACTCATCCCAATGTGGTGGTGGGAACATTCATCGTACGAAGCGAAAGAATGGGCCACTCATTATAGGATTCATAATCAATTATGGTACGAAATATTGGGTATATCACCAAGTGCGTCAGGAGGAGATTTTGGAGGCAACAAAGATTAGAATTATGTTTTTATATTTTTAAGTGTAACTTTTTATGTTGTTATTTGTAATATTTTTTTAAATATATATTTTTCTAATATACATGAGAACATTTTTATAATACATAAGTAGTGTTAAATAAATTAAAAAAGAATCACAAAAATTAAATGAATAAATAAACACAAAATAAATAACAATAAATATGAAATCTGTAATATTTATTAAACAAATAAAAAAGAATATATATATATATATATATATTATATATATAAAGAGCAAAAAATATAAATATAAAATAATAAAATAAATATATATGTTATTATATATATCAATATATAAAAAATTGTGATATATTTGATATATATATCAATATATAAAAATTGGGATATATTTGATTTATTGGGAAATGAAATTTTTGACAAATAGAATGGATATTTTAGGAAATTTAGGGGAGACAAATGGAGGGAAATGTCAGTTTGGGGGGGGGGGGGGATAACATGCTGATTTACGAAAGTAAATATGATAAATAACTTTTAATAAATATATTAGATTTATTAAACAAATAGACTATCACAAAATTAATTTTATAAATTATTTTTATTTAGTTAAATATTTTTTTTATACATAAGTAGTGTTAATTAAATTAAAAATGAATCAAAAAAATTAAATGAATAAATACGATATTTGTAATATTTATTAACAAAAATAAAAAAATAAAAAAATAAAAAAATAAAATTAATAAAATGGCAAAGGGAGATATAATTAATATATATTTATTTTTAAATTAATATATATAATTATTGGCAAGGGGAGTTATAATAATTGGGGGATAATTTTTTAGAAATGGATGGACATTTTTGGAATTGCTTATGGGGACAAGAGTGGGGTTTTTGTCATGGGAGGTGGGAGGTAAGGGTTTGCATCGGTCAGTTCGGTCGGTTAATCCTTGATTTTTTAACCGAACCAAATTTTTTTGATTAAATAAATGATCAACCAATTTAACCATATGATGACACATAACCATTAACTAATTTAACCATTATATTTCGGTCGATTTTGGTTAATTCGGTTATTAACAAGTCCAGAATGTCAACAAATATAAATTCATCAACTCAACATATATGGCTACCGGAGCACTAAAGCAAGCTGACTTATATTTTGGGATAAACAACATGAACAACGTACTTTCAAACCTTCCAAGACCCTGCAATGATTTTGTTTTGAGAAAAAATGTGTTGATTTTGTGACAGAAGTGGAGTTGAAGGTGAATGGATTTTGGGTTTTCTATGAGAAGGATAAATCGAATTGATTTTGGGGAATTTTTTTGGAAGGAGAATGAAGTTGATTCAGTTGAAGGAGAATGGTTTTGTTTGTGAGCCTATGAGAAGAGAATTTTGTTTGTGAGTCGGTGGCTGGATGTCTGGCTGACTGGGTGGAATTTTGTTATTTACTTATATAAGATTTTGAAATATATATATATATATATATATATATATATATATATATATATATATATATATAAAGTGAAATTATGGTTTAATTTCGGTTAATCGGTCAATTAGGTTATACGAATCTCATAACCTTAACCGAACAAAAAAATCGAATAAGTTAAAAATTTTAACCGCAAAAATCGATTTAATCACAATAACAGAACCATTATAAAAAAAATGGGTTGAAATGGTTCGATTAATCGGTTAAAATCGATTAATGAACACTCCTAGTGGGAGGAGTAATTTGCTTTATAAATTATAGGATGTGATGTAATATTAAGTCAAATATAATGATGTGATGGGCATTTAACCAAGTCATTTTTGTTTTAAATTTCTCATATCTAAGTGCTACAGCCATTCATTTTTCCCCGAAATGATAAAATAATTTTACAATATATTAGGAAAATTGATATTATTTTTTACAATCAAGTGTAATAAGAAAAACACAAAAAATAGAAAAATAATTAATTTTTTCTAATTATATTTAAATTTACAAAATATTACATAAAATGTTGTAAGAATATCATTGTTGTGTTAATACTGTTATTTTTCTCATAAATATTTATATACTTAGGAGAAATTATAACAAACATAAACACATACATATATTTACAAGAAGACGAGATCCAGAAGCGAATCCAATCGAGGAAGAAAGAGAAGAAAGGTAAGAGGGAACAGGCTTTTTACAAAGCTTAAAAGGCTCTTAAAAGTTAAAACCAAGTACTTGACACACCCACCCTCAACTAAACCAAAGAGCCTTTGTGCAATAGTCTATTCAAAATGTTCGGAGTTGAATTTTCTGATGAGTTTTTTTTTTAAAATAAAAAAAATTTATGGGTTTTTTTAGATAAGAATTTATTAGTAATTGAATCTTAATCATTTATTGTTATACATTCACACGTGACAGAAGATTATAAAAAGCTGAACACAAAAAAAGATTAGCACTATATCCAAATTCAATGAAAATAGGTGTAATTTTTTGTACAAGGGAAACATGAGTGATATGGTATTACAAACTAATAAGTATAAGATATGTGTAGTTATATTAAATATAACTAATAGTTATTTAATATTTTAGAATTCATAACAAGATATTATTAAATTATTTTATGAACAACGTGATATCACTTTTGTGCTCTAGGATTTTTATGAAAATAAAGTCTCATATGTTATTTTGAAGACAAATTCTAGAATGCAACAGTGATATTATGTTATCAATGCAATAACCCAATAATATTTTAACACGTGAACTAAAACATTAAAAAACTATGAAACTATACATATTGTATGTTTATTAGTTAATAATATCATGTTACCTATACCGTCCTGTATTAAGAAATTACTTTCTCTTTTTTAAAAAGACTTGCCACTATCAAATCCTAACACAAACAGTACTCAAAACAAAAATGATAAAAACACAGGGAAAAAAAAAAAAGCAGCAACAACTCTGTGCTTTGGGGACTGCAAGTGCAAGCTTGCTCACAGCTCTCA